>JACBYL010000811.1:0-13178 GCA_015266385.1 Trichoderma oligosporum | reverse complement strand
CATTCCGCGCCGCCTCTCTATGTCATAAGTGTCGATAGGTCGCGATCCTGTGTAATTGGATATCTCAGTATTTCTAATTACCGATTTCAATCGGCTTTCTAGGTAAACGCAGTTGTCGGAAGGCTCGGGCGCCTGTCCCCTCTCCGCCATGTCGCACCTCTATCTAAAAGCTGAAGCCCTAAAAGGCTCATTCTATAGCCCAACACCTACAAATATCAACTCGCAAGCTAAGGCGACCCCTTATCAAGCTCGCCCTGAGCTGTATGGGGCTTGGTCCGTGGTAGACAATGCCAAGGATAAGGCAGTGAAGCTTGGCAATGAAGCTACCAAGGAATTTGAAAAGGCCAGCTCCGCTGCCCAGGCCAAGGCAGGAAAGGTCGAATTGTATTCTGGAAAGTATTATGCCGCATGTACGTTTGGAGGTCTCATGGCATGTGTAAGTGACGCGGAACTTTGCTCCCCCCCAAGCAAGCCTCTTTTTGAGGATTCTAGCTTGCCTCATTTTGAGGATTCTAGCTTATATCTCTATCTCTCTAGGGCCTTACCCACACCGCAGTAACACCTCTGGATTTTGTCAAAACTCGCCGTCAGGTCGACTCATCGCTCTATAAGAGCAACTTTGAAGCATGGGGAAAGATTTATCGCACTCAAGGTATCCGCGGCCTCTTCACCGGTTGGAGTCCTACCTTCTTTGGCTACTCTGCCCAGGGTGCTTTCAAGTACGGATGGTATGAGTACTTCAAGAAGACATATTCCGACCTTGCTGGTCCAGAAGCTGCCCATAAATATAAAACTGGTCTGTATTTAGCTGCCTCGGCTTCCGCCGAATTCTTGGCCGACATTGCCCTCTGTCCTATGGAAGCGATCAAGGTTCGAATGCAAGGAGGCTCACCTAACCCCTATACCGGCGCTCTTGATGGTTTCTCCAAGATTACTGCAAAGGAGGGCTACGCAGGTCTTTACAAAGGTCTCTACCCTCTGTGGGGCCGCCAAATCCCTTACACGATGATGAAGTTTGCCTCCTTTGAAACTATTGTTGAAATGATCTATGCCCGCCTGCCTGGAGATAAGAATGATTATAGCAAAGCCGCCCAGACTGGTGTCTCCTTTACTGGTGGTTATCTTGCCGGTATCCTTTGCGCTATTGTCTCCCACCCGGCAGATGTCATGGTCAGCAAGTTGAACTCAGTACGCCAGCCTGGTGAGGGTTTCGGCTCTGCTGTTGGTCGTATTTACAAAGATATTGGTTTCCGTGGCCTCTGGAATGGCTTGCCCATGCGAATTGTCATGATTGGCACCTTGACTGGCCTTCAGTGGATGATTTACGTAAGTTACTCTTTTTCAAAGAGCGAAAGTACCATCAGCATTGTACTAACCTATATCTCAGGACTATTTCAAGATTTTCATGGGTTTGCCCACCACTGGTGGCCCTGCCCCGCCTCCCGAGAAGAAATAGAGCATAGACGGTCAAAAATTAGGTAGGTTGGCGAAAAGGAATGAGCTAGGGGGTCAGGTATGGTTTCTGCATTCAGTTATATTGCAGTTCGGATGTGGTCTATTCGGTTTTGTATTTTCCTACAAATGCCTGAGCTGTTTGCTGGCTGTTTGTCTGTATAAAATGTACCGCTGTCCTGAAAATCTCTTGAAATGCTACAAAATATATTTTATGAACGCGCTGCTCTACTGCCATCAACACCATCATATTGTTTTATATCTTGGCAGAAGCTGTTGACCGGGACGGTGATGTCAGAGAATAGGTTATCTAATTGATGAAAATCATCTACTTGATTTGATCTAGCTGATTATATATACGTATATATACATATTGAATCAGTATAATAAACTATGCATACCTATGCTACACACTTTTATCTTTTGAGTCCTTGAAAACTAAAAATGAGATATTGGATAATTAAAGATTATTTAATGCTGCACTTTGGCAGGGCCTCGGGGCTTGGAAATCTGAGAAACCATACATAGTCTTGGCAATCCACAGCCAAGTCGGCAGGTCGCATCCGAGAGAGAAGAACAGTATGAGATGCATGCACCTATGAAACATGGCTGCTAGATCCTGGGCAACAAAAAAGTGCATTGTATATTGTATGTACACCATAGAATGGTAGTGGACAGATGTAATCCATGAAGCGGGCGCCATGGGCGGCAGATGGAGAAGTGATGCGCAATGTTGGGGTATATCGAGGGAGGAAAGGGCCGACTGGGCTGAAGGAAAAATGGGATATGTGATAGGATCAAATACTTAAAAAAAATAAAAATGTTTGGTTGGCTGAGAAGGTGGACGGGGTTAAAGGCTGACTGAAGAGGTGATTGATGAATGTTAGCTTATACATGTCGGCGGCGGCTGGAGTGAGTGAGTGAGTGCTTCGTATTTTCTCTTTCAAACTGTCAGGCAGAGGGCGCTGAGAAGCTATAGATCTAGATGCCGAAGAGATTTGTCCATGTTTTGACTCCGTGCCGAATGGTCTGTTAGGTTACAACGAGATCAATGTCTTCAGGGCTGTAGCTGGTATGCAGGTATTATTTGTGTGGGTGTTAATATCAATGGTGTGGTCTTTTTGGTTTAGAATATATGGATAGTATGGGAATGTCCGTATGGTTGTGTAGGTAATATAGCTATATAGTCGAACTTTGATTGAAGTGTGTTGAAAAGCTGGTATGCAGGTATTATTTGTGTGGGTGTTAATATCAATGGTGTGGTCTTTTTGGTTTAGAATATATGGATAGTATGGGAATGTCCGTATGGTTGTGTAGGTAATATAGCTATATAGTCGAACTTTGATTGAAGTGTGTTGAAATGTGTTGAAGTGTGTTGAAGTGTGTTGAAGTGTGTTGAAGTGTGTTGAAGTGGATGGATGCAGGTGGCTGGATCTAGTAGGGACACGCAATGCTGGACTGAAGATTTCCTTTGGAGCAATGAATAGCAGAGAAAAGGCACACGACCTGCAGGACTAGTTTGCGGTTGGACACTGGGCTTTTCAAAAATAGGTCAGTCGGACGGTCGGCCGGCTCCATACATAAACTAACTACCTATCTGCCTGATAGTAGCATGTGGCACAGGATTTGAGGGTATACAGGTAGGTTGTAGTCAAGTCTGTATGGAGTACGGAGTATCAAGACGGAGTTACAGGTTGGTCGTGATTGGTTAGTAGTTCACACCCACATTCAAGCAAATCCTTGAGAAATGCCCCATAACATCAAGAATAGATGTACAGTAGTAATAGTTGGTTCATACATACATACAAGCCACAGCACACCAATAAGCGCCGCCCATTCATTGCTCGCAGAGCTTCACTTGGGGAAGATTATTACTATTATTACTCCGTACAAGTATTATTATTATTATTTTATCTTATATGTGGATAAGTCCGACTTGCTGCTTTTGTTTCGTTCTGCCCTGGGGCCTGGCAACCCCCTCCCGTTTCGAAAGCCACGTTATTTCTCTTGGCTAGCAAGGGGCTCTACCCCACACACCATCATGGTGATGCGAAGGCGATTCGCTACACGGTGATTTGGTAGAGTTGGTTCTAGTGCTAAGAAGCAAAAGTAATACATACTATACACTATACAAGTAAGTACTTCTGACTTTATGGGGTACCAAGTATGTACGATAAGTAAGAGCCGATACGATTAACGAGAGCGTGGCGGATGAGAGGAGGAGGAGAAGGGAAGAGGGAAGAAGGTAAGAGGTGGTGATGATCAGATGAACAAGACGAAAAAGTCCAGCAAAAGGGATAACAAAGTGCCTGCAGGCTGGAACCGCCATACAAGCTAAGGTTGGTTTAATTAATACTAATTCGGACTAGGGTAGAATCCAACAAGTTGGAGATGGCGAAAAAACCCGTTCCAGAGTCGTTTTCTAGCAAAGTACGGAGTACGGAGTACTAGTATGGCGAATCTATAGTGTGCTTGGTACTTGTATACATATGTACATAGGCAAAATCCTAAAATAGGTGCTGGTAGTTAGTTGCTATGTAGGTTCTCCGTACCTAACGTACCTTGGCGTACGAAGTAGTAGTACGGATTACTCATGCTGCTGTGGCTCTGTAGATAGGCATTTTAATTAGTACGTAGGCTATTGCTGCAATTAAATAGCCATGAGGCACCGTTGCATTCAAGCCCATCCTTTTCAATAATTTGTACTGTTTAAATTCGTACGAGGACTACTTTGTGTGCCAAACGCGGAGTTGAAGAAAAAGAAAGAAAAAAAGAAAAAAAAGAGAAAAAACCGTTCGTTCACTCACTCGCTCGGCTAATATCGAAACATGTTATATGTACGGAGTACAAGTCACGTACTGTATTGTTTAGTGTGCGGCGAATTCTTCTAGACCGCTGACGACGAGGCTTCAGAAGTAGAGCGCCTAAGAGGGAAATAAATGGGGTAATGCTTGGAAAGTGGCGAGCGCCTATGAAGAATTGACTTTTCTCTATCGTCTCTCTGTCTCTGTCTCTGTCTCTCTGTCTCTGTATCGTCTCTCTGTCTCTGTCTCTGTCTCTGTATCTCGGCTAGAACTTTGTTGGGATATTCCCTCCTGTAACGAGGTAAGGATACTGGAACAGCGATGGTGAAACTACTTTGGAATAAAATAAATAATAATAAAGCTAGGTACTTACTTGCTTACTTACCTATGTATGTAGTAGCACGCTTTACAAGTATGGTGTGGCATGCATGTACAAGTATGAAAGGGAGATGCTCTCCGCGTGGCTTACCCCGGATATACCATGTACTATCTATCATACGACAGACAGACAACCCAGCTCAGCTGTATGGGTTCGCCGCCGCTGCCCCTCTCGTGTTCTTTCTTCCTTTATCCTTTTTCCTCTTCCACACGACGTTTTGTTACAGAGACTATTGAGAATTACTACTGGGTAGGCTTATAAAATACTACAACTCAAAAAGATAAAAAAAAAAGCGCGCAGCTGGCTATATGTATGCACCTTGAATGTGTATGACTAAGGTAAAGTAAGTAGTAACTCCGTACAGTACCTAAGGTAGTAAGTAGTGAGTAGGACTAGGTAGGTAGTTGTCCTGTGAGATATTTTAAGTATCGTACCTACACCTAGACGGATGCAGTAGCCCTTCTCCGTGTTAGAATATACAGAATGGCTAAACAAAGCACATGCATCATGGGTCAGGGTTAATAAAGAGAACTTTCAGTTGCATGCTTTGTACAATTAGGGCTCGCGGCGAAGGCACTTGACCATAACTCATATACTCGTACGCTAGATACTTACTTTACGTACCCGCGAGTCGGTCACAGGTACTTCTCCAAACTGAGTCGTTATCAGTGGACAAAGCCTCTTGGTTTCCGAGCGTCTCACTGAGTTCCCTCGTTTGCCATCATCTCATCATCAACCAACGCCGTGTCACGATCAAGCAGAAGCATCGGTTCAGCAAAATACAATACTTGTACACACCATCCCCCCTGAAATCATAGTAGGATTCTCGTTTCCCTAACAAAGTTCTCTTCCTTTGCGTCTCTCATTCGCCTCATCGAGGCACACGGGCTTTCCCCCCCCCTCCCCCACAACGAGCGAGTTCTGTACCACCACAGGCGCCGCTTTAGCGCAACACCAGACAACCCAGCCCATCCTGCTAGCTTCTCCCCCCCCCCCCCCCAAAAGCCACTGTTCTAGCCTTGCCTGGTTTTTTTTTTTTTGCTGGTTTATCCTTACTCGGCGCTAATGATAATTTTTTTTTGGCAGCGTCTGGGGACAGGCTGGAAAGCTAGGTCAAGAGCAAAGTTCTATGCATTAACAAGTACTTGTGCTCCGTAGCTTGTACTTGTACGTTATACTACCAGGTACACGCGAATGACAAGTACTTGTACAGCCAATGCTAGCCCTGGGCCCTGCAAGCAGCCTTTCTCCACTGGCCCACCTCGAGCTGGGGAGCCCCGAAGAAAAGTGCCTGGAGTGAGTCGCGGACTTGCGACTGGGCTGGGGGGGGGTTCCAGAAAACCAACTGGGCCTTTTTCCATATTACCGTACAAGTAGATGTACCTAGAACTCCGTACTTGCACCAGGCCTAAGTCCAGAACTAGACACCGAAGCTGCAACTGTACTCTGTGCATTAGTATATGTACTTACCTGTACGAGTGCGCTTCCGCATCCAAAGGGATCCTACCTCAATCCCTCAATCCTCACTCAGCTCGTGCCGACCCTGCTACTTCTTCCCATCACTCACCACCAACCTGTTTTTTTTGCTCCCTGTTGTCCTGTCACCGTTTTGTTCGCCTTTGTTCGCAACTTTGGTGTGGCGTCCGTTTTATCTTCCACTCGTTGTTCCTTTGTTTTCCCTCTATCGGCGCCAAATCTGAATCGTTTTGTCTCCAACTCATTCGTCAAATCGGCGCCGCCACCGGCCCTGTTCCAACCTCCCACGCCGCTGTCAAATCAAGAAGAAGAACAAGAACAACAACAAGAAGAAGAACAAGAGGGGAGAATAAAAAAAGGGCCAACCTGAACAACTTCGCTGGCGCTTCTTTAGCAAATCTCCTCACCTCCATCAGCCGACTTTTGACCATTGATCCATTGCTTGGCGCTTCCAGCTCGCCCATCGCTTGCTCATCTCGAATGAAAAACCGAGTCTACCGTCGTCGACTTCGCTGAGCTGGTGCTGCGAGGCTCTGGCTGCCGGAACTTCTGTCCTCGACTACATACTTCGCCGTCTTTACTCTATACTCACATATAATACATTACACATATACGACGACACCATGGCTGGTTTTTTTACCAAAATTAAAAGCGCGAGCACGGTATGTCCCTGTGGCGCCCATTTCTCTCTACTTGCGGAAATTCCGAAGCCAATGGTCATGTCCTGAGCAAATACTCGCATTTCCCGCGCCAAAGACATTCTCAAGATTGCTGACAAACCTTCTTCTGCAGCCTTTGACAGTGCAAACAACTAAAGATGTTGTACCAAAGAAGAAGGACGAAATCGTACCGGAAGTGACCCCGCTTGAGAAGATGCTGCAGAATGCAGGCCCTTTACGAGAAGATGGGACGGACAAGTTTTTTGGCTTTGAGAACGTATGTTGACTGTCCAAACTCCGAGCAAATAATAACGATTACTCTTTGTCTTATTGTCCCTGTACTAACTTGAGCCGCAGTTTGGAAACACTTGGTTCGCTTCATCTTGTAAATCCAATCAGCGTAGAACCACGTGCCACTAACATACTTGCTTAGCTATTGTAACTCCATCGTACAGGCTTTATTTTACTCCGACCTATTTCGAGAAAGCGTAATCAACTATCCCTCACTATCACCATCAGAAACGCCCAATGGCAATCGGCCAAAGGTTAACACGACTATTCGCCCCCCCATGAATCCCACGCCACCCGTTCAGCAGCCGAATAAGAAGAATTTGAGTACCAAGGAGATAATGAAACAGAGACAAGCGATCAACGCCGGGCAGCCTTTACCTGGCCAGCCTCCTGTCAAGCCCGAGGATAAACCAGACACCCCCGAATACAAAAAGAAGCAGGCTATGATTAAAGGCCCTATATTAGAATTGGCGCAAGAAAATGCCGTAGCGTACGGTATGGACGAATGTACCTTTACCGGTCTCAAAGACATCTTCTTGGCGGTACTCCAGAGCAGCACTAGAACGGGAGTTTTAAGTCCTCAGCGCTTCCTCGAGATATTTAAGCGTGACAATGAAATGTTCCGAAATTCGATGCATCAAGACGCTCATGAATTCTATGGCCTCGTATTAAACGATGTCATTGCCAATGTCGAAGCCAATGCGAGGAAAATTCAAGAGCGACTAGAGGTCAGCGCCCAGATTGACCTCACACAATCAGTGCAAAATGCACTGGGATCGGCACTGATTAATCACGCAACTGGCTATCGCACTCCTGGGACGGGTTGGGTCCACGATATCTTTGAGGGCGTGCTAACTTCAGAAACCAAATGCTTAACCTGCGAGACAGCGTCACAAAGAGATGAGACATTCCTCGACCTGTCGATTGACCTCGAGGAGCACTCATCTGTAACATCTTGTCTGCGAAAGTTTTCAGCCGAGGAGATGCTTTGTGAACGAAACAAATTCCACTGTGATCACTGCGGAGGCCTGCAAGAAGCCGAAAAGCGCATGAAGGTGAAGCGGCTACCCAAAGTGCTTACGCTACATCTCAAGCGGTTCAAATACACCGAAGATTACAGTCGCCTTCAGAAACTCTTTCACCGTGTCGTGTACCCCTACCATTTGCGTATGTTCAACACCACGGAAGATGCCGAGGATCCCGATAGGCTGTACGAGCTCTATGCTGTCGTTGTACATATAGGTGGCAACGCTTACCATGGTCACTACGTCTCCATTATTAAAACCAAGGACCGCGGGTGGGTTCTATTCGACGATGAAATGGTTGAGCCGGTTGATAAACACTTTGTGCGTAATTTCTTTGGCGACAAGCCTGGTATGGCCACTGCATATGTGCTATTTTATCAAGAAACCACATTCGAAAAGGTCAGAGAGGAGCAGGAGAGGGAGGGCATGGAAGAAGTGAAGCTCGCGACACAAGCTGCCAATGTTGCGCAAGGAGAAAATGGAGACAAGTCGGAAGCGGCCCCTTTGAAGCGACAGGTGACCCAGCCTACTATAATGCCAGAACACGAGTCTCTAGCCAGTCTCGCGCATGCCGCCACAGCCCCCGGGTTGGCAATATCAACCTCGCCGATCGTCGAGGTACCGCCAATTAGCGAAATGCCATACGCAAGTGCGCCAAGCGCGGGCTTAACATCGACGCAAAACGCTAAGATAGAAACAAAGTCAAAAGATGACTTGAAACGAGAAAAGAAGGAACGCGAAGCAGCAGAAAAAGCAGCAGAAAAAGCAGCCAAGCTGGCTGAAAAGGAGAGAGAAAGGCTTAGAGAGAAGCAGCTTAAAGACGACGAGAAGAAACGCAGAGACGATCAACTTAAAGCCATGCACGCTCGAAGAAATGAGCAGGATGAAATACAGAAAGCTCTGGAAGCTAGCAAGAAGTCCGCAGCCCAAGAAGACGCAGCTAGAAAGAAGGAGGAGGGTGGACCTGCCTCCTTTGGGTTCCTCGACCGGTCCAAGCGAGGTAGTAAGTCTATGTCGAAGCGCAGCTTTAGCTTCTTCAAGGACAAGAATGGCCCTCTGTCAGAGACCTCCATGAACGGTGATACTCCAGAAAAGGAAAAGAAAGGGCGCCTCAGCATGGCATTGGGCAGGAAGAAGAGCACAACTTTCCTTCCATAAGCCGGGGCATGGGGAATCATTCTTTTGGATTTTGGGTAATGAGATACATACTCGAACAAGAGACAGATTATACACATCTAGGACGGTGCGCAATAATGGCGTATGGCGAATTCACATGTACGATTGATGATGGGATATTATACGTTTTATATAACATTTACCCGAGAGGAGATTCTTTTACACCCAACGAAGAAAAAAAAGAAGGCTAGCATGAGAAACGATCTTCTAGTTGATTAACAGCATTCGCCTTTGATAGCTGCGTCCTCCCCGCAGCATCTCGGTTAGTTTATGGCAAAGAGCAATAGTGAGTGATCTGCTTGTCAGGATTGCACAGAAATGCTGTGCTTGTTTGGTCGGTTTATGTGCTGCGGGTTGAGTAGGTATAGCTCACCATGGAGAACGGGCGCGAGATTTTTAATTCTATTTATTTATTTTATTTTATCTGTTGATTTTTTTTTTAATCTTGTTCCCGTCTCCTCTGCAAGAGCTGTATCATATCATATATATATAATACATAGCGCTGGGGGAGGGATAATGTTTTTTGGTGCAGCAGCGGCGATGTCACTGACGAAGATGGGCTAGCAAAACTAGGAAATTTGGAGGAGAGCTGAGTGATCGATCTGCAGAAATGATAATAATAGCACCTATTTCGCCTTGTAATTTACCAGGCAGTGTAGACGACTTGAGTTCTCTGTTTATAAGGTAATTATTTATTTATTTTACATGAACATGAAGGAAGGTAGTTGTTTTGTAGTGGAGAGAAGAAGAGAGGATGGAGCAGCGGCGGGGGATGGTTGTGCCGTTCCGAGACGCACCCAAAACACCAACCTCATTATATTGAACGAGGTTGAGATAGCGTACATCATCATCATTGTGAAGTTGTGGCATTCAGTAGGTTCAATTAAATATCCTTGCTCATGAAAAGACTACATTAAAACCCTGATTTCTTTAAAGAAAGCTTTTGAGGAGAGGAATTGAACCGTTTATGGATCTGGGAGTAAGATAGTTTGCAGTTCTCCTTGTCGTATGAGTGAGTGGCTGCTGAGCTGAGCTATTCATGATGGAACTCATAGGTAAGTTTGGAGGCCTTTTTTTTTTTTTTTTTTTTTTTTTTTTTTTTTTTTTTCTTTTTCTATTAAATATTTATCAATATTTTAAAATTTGACAAATAATTATTTCATTAATAACATATTAATTCCTTTTTTTTTTTTTTTTTGCTAATTAGTATACACTAGATATCCTCCTGTTCATCGTGCCACTGCTGCATCTCCTCGCAGCTCCCTACACTAAAGTCGAGGAATCCTTCAACCTCCAAGCCACTCACGACATCCTCGTCTACGGCACTCCTACGCATGACATCCACACGCGTCTTTCTACCACCTATGACCATTTCACCTTTCCGGGTGCCGTGCCCCGGACGTTTGTCGGGTCGGTGCTCCTGGCCGGTGTGAGCCAGCCGTTGACTGCGTTGGTGGGATTCCGGCATGCTCAGTTCATTGTGAGAGCGGTGCTGGGGGTTTTCAATGCCGTGAGCTTGGTGGTTTTCGGGGACGCTGTGAAAGAGGCCTTTGGAGTGGTGGCGGCACGGTGGTGGGTGTTGTTGAGCGTGAGCCAGTTTCATGTTGTGTTTTACTTGAGCAGGACTCTGCCGAACATGTTTGCCTTTGGGCTGAGTGAGTTGCATTCCCCCCATCCCCCTCTTTCTTTTTTTCTCATATTCGTGTGTCTATACACCCACTCACTTGTCTATCTTATATTAACACCTCATAGCAACGCTGGCGTTTGCTTTCCTGCTCCCTAAAAATGACTTCAACAGAGCAAAATCTCGTCGTAAGCAAGCCATCGGCCTCCTCGTCCTCGCTACAGCCATCTTCCGCTCTGAATTAGCAATCCTCCTCGCCGCAACCGGTCTGCTTCTCCTTATCAAATCTGACCTCAGTCTCTGGGAGCTCGTCGCCATATTCTCCGGCTCTTTCATTACCGTGTTAGGTCTCTCCATCCCCATAGATTCGTATTTCTGGCAAAAGCCCCTGTGGCCAGAATTAGCCGGCTTTTACTACAACGCCGTCCTTGGGTCTTCTTCCAACTGGGGAGTCTCTCCATGGCACTACTACTTCACCTCTGCGCTGCCACGCCTTTTGCTTAATCCTTTGTGCTTCCCCCTTATCGGGCTAGCACTGTTCCAGCCTGGAACCTCTCGCCGGGTTCAAGACTTGATCATTCCTTGTCTTGCCTTTATCTCCATATACTCCATCCAGCCTCACAAAGAAACCCGCTTCATCTTTTATACTGTCCCTCCTCTTACTGCCGCTGCGGCCATAGGAGCCAGCTTCGTCTCCTCTCGCCGATCCAAATCTCTGCTCTACGCTCTCACCACTCTCGTCCTTGCCCTCTCCGTCCTTGCCACCTTCGCCTCTAGCACCCTTATGCTTCTTCTCTCATCGCTCAATTACCCAGGCGGTGATGCCCTCTCCCAGCTCTATACCATCACCTCCAACATCACCCCACCCCCTCCCCAGCTATACATTCACGCTGACGTCCTCACCTGCATGACCGGGCTCACTCTCTTCGGACAAAACCTTCACGGCTTCCCCCTCGCACTCGATTCACCAGAGTTACCTACGTCCCCAGTGCTCTTTTTTGATAAGACTGAATCAAGCAAAGAACTACAACGACTCCATTTCTGGTCCCAGTTCGACTACGTTCTCATGGAAGATCCATCCGTCGTCATCGGAACATGGGACACTATCGGTCAGATCCACGGCTACGACGGTATCGAAATCCTACGACCCGGCCAGATTGTCGCAGCAACGGAAGCTTCTCCTGAAGAAGGAATCGGAAAGAATAATATCCTCGGACAAGGCGCCACCATTGCCGCCGTTAGGGATACCGTGAGGAAGTATACCGGAGGTTGGTGGATCGGTCCACGAATGTCTCCTCGCATTTACATTATGAAGCGAGTCATGGATGAAAAAGCCACATCGGAGCAGGACCAGGCCTGATGCCGACGAACGAAGCGCTATCCCAGGAACAGCAATAGCTAAAGGAGATCTTGAACCGGATAATTAGTTAACAAAAGCTTATACATTTATTTATTTTCAGTTTTCATTTCTACCAAGGTTTACTCAAGGCCACCGCAGATTTAATCAGGGGTTATCTAGTTTAATTATGATCCTAGTCGATGTTATCGCATTCAAGCAACTACTATACTAATGTAAATTAAAAAAAAAATACTACCTCTACAAGCAGCTGAGCTACTCTCTCTCCATTTATCTTACTCAATCAAGCATTATCAAATCTAGGAAAAGGGGTTATTGATATCTATTCTATCAATCTATATATATGTTTCTATATAGAAATCAAATTTTGTGGTTCTAATCTAACGAGGGTTACATACATCACTTGTCATCGAGATATCCTTTCTCTTTTGTCAACCAACTTGATCAACAAAACAAAACAAAACAAAACATAGCTGAAGCCAGCCCTCCTCACCCACGTCGTTTGTCCTCACACATTCCACCACATTGCTTGCTACATAACATACATCAGCGAAGCCGATAATATAATATAATCCTGCATAGAGAAGAGCTCTTCAAGCCTTAATTTAATACCTAGCTAGCTCTCTCTCTCTCTCTCTCTCTCTCTCTCTCACTCTCACTCTCACAACTACATTAAAATAAATAATTACATAGGCAAGAAAACATATACACTCGCCAATTAGAGTCAAAATCTTTGAAATAAATAGAAGCCAATTTTTTTTCTCTCTCTCTCTCTCTGTCTTCCCCTTGCGTCCCAAAATAAAAGTTTCTCTTGCCAATGAATGATGCACTCACTTATTTGATGCAAGGCTGTAAAATTACGCGCAATAAAAACAACAATCATCCCTAACCGTTTCGCTACCCAATTGCTTTGCTATAGATGCAATGAAACAATT
>JACBYL010000810.1:0-24604 GCA_015266385.1 Trichoderma oligosporum | reverse complement strand
TTTGCGCCCCCTTCAACTTCTGTCTCAAGGACACACTCCCCACCGTTCTCCTTCTCCCCAGTCCAGCTGGCATCGAACAAGCCAACCAATGGCCCCGGACATTCTACTATTTTCTCTTTTCATTGTGTTTTTCCTTTTCGACACCCCTGAAACTGCTCAACAGGCTTATCCACTTTCTCATCTGCACCCAGCAAAGTGGCTTCCCGGCTGGCGTCCGCCCTGTCCCTGCGCCCTGGGTTCTCTCCACCCCTGTCTAGTCCATCTGACGTTTCCTTTTTTTCTCATGGGACTTGTTGAGATGGAACTTGTGACTCTCTCTGTCTCTCTCTCTGTCTCTCTCTGTCTCTCTCTCGCAAAGAGCTCTCCTCTTCCTATAGGCACTGCAACCCGATCTAGTGGCAGGGACCCGGCCTAGCCTTGACGTATTGACCCATTGCCGCCGGACCATGCTCTGCTTCATCATCTCCCCCCCTCCATTCAATTGGCCCCGGGCGGCACCCAATCATGTTAGCATTATGCCTTCATAAACAAGTTCCCAGGAATCATTCCCGAGACAACACATACTTCTTTTCCCCCATCTTCTTCCCCCTTTCAAAGTACCTAAACTTACACTTTTTCGAGTCTCGAGTCTCTTGTTCGCTCAACTTTGATCAAAACTTTCCACTTGTATCCTATCAACGTTAGGATCACATCTTTATTTTCTCCTGATCCATTTGTCTATTGACGTGATCTTCTCTTGACAAAAGTAGTCTTCGTTTGCTTGCCTATCTATTTTGGGAGACTTCTGTTAGCAATTCTCCTGGCAATTCTTCTACCAATCTCTATCACGAGTCTGCTCACTCCAAACACATCGGCGATCTTTGACGGTTGTGTCTCTGCCACCGCATTTGCTGACACAGGCTTTGCCACCTCACGGGGCCATTACGCCGGCCCTCATCATCGCCTCAGCATAGCCCTCGCCGGGGCTTAAGCAGGCAGTCGCTGAGCTGGCTCAACTCCAGAGCCAGTCGCCGCTCTGCCTCCTGCAGGCAGGGCCACCAACGTCGTTCAACGTGGTCGCACACGGCAGTTTCGACCTGATCCGCGGTGCTGGTGCCCCTGCTGACCGACCCCGTTTGGGTGGCAGAGGCTTACAAGCCAGCCCCGTGGATATCGCCTCCTTGCTTCGGATTTCTGGCCCAAACCAGTCTCCAATATCTCCAACAAGACAGCTTCGACCTGCCTCCGTGCCATCAACACCTACGCCTTCTCCTCATGATCTCCTTCCTCCGCGTGCAGGGCCACCGCCTGTAGCTCCGACCCTCATCCCGAGCAACAGGCGCAGTATGACACCTCACGTCCCAGATCAGCCAGTGAAGAAGCAAAGCAAATGGTCTCCCGAAGAAGATGCCATCATCATTGAGTTGCGGGGTAGAGGCATGAAGTGGGAAGATGTCTCAAAGCGACTTCCTGGACGCAGTGCTATAAGCTGCCGACTTCACTACCAGAATTACCTTGAAAGGCGAAGTGAGTGGGATGAAGAACGCAAGAATAAGCTTGCTAGGCTGTATGAGAGGTATGTGGTATGAGCGACAAGAAAAGAAACTTTAACTTACCCTTCTTCCCCTCCACCTCCACCTCCACCTCCTTCTTCCCACTTCATGTGCTGGACTGGAGGAGCTTTCTCTTCTTTTACATCCTCTCGATCCCTTTTGTATCTTATTACAAGGAGCATGATGACTAACACTCTCAATCTGTAGGTTCAAATCTGACATGTGGGCCAAGGTAGCTGAAGAGCTTGCGGTCCCTTGGCGAGCAGCTGAAGCCATGCACTGGCAACTTGGAGAGGCGGATATGGCTCGGCGTGCTGGTGTAGTTCCTTTCTCTCTTGCTGCTGTCAACAATGAGACTGCAAGCAACAGGAACTTGGCCAGTCGGAACCAGGCTCAGATTCAGCCGCAAGAAAGCAGTGGTCTTCGTGAAATGAGACCCCCATCTTCTCCCACAAGCTATGGTCGTAACCAGCTCATGCCCCCCATGGCCTCGACGCGAGCCTCTCGACGGGGACCGCTTCCCCCACAGCAGACACGACCAATGCCACCTCCGCAACACCAACACCAACACCAACACCAACACCTGCATCAGGTACCTGCTCCCCACCTCCCCCTCCACCCCCCGCGGTAGTCCCGGGACCACAAGCTCCGCCTCCGCCTCCGCCGCCCGCCGCTCCTTTGGTACACTCTCTTGGTGATTATCGCCGCAGCCCAGGCCCCGGACTTGCTCCGATACAGCCCCACCCGCCGTCCCATAATTCTGGTCCTCTACCTGGTGTTGCGCAGTTGACTACGGGAATGAGTCCATATGGTCCGCCAAGTGGTCCGCCAACGCCAACTTCTTTACCTGCCATGAACAATACCGGCATGTCTCGCTACTTGTCTCTCGAACCGACAGGATCAAAACGGCGAGCGAGCCCCGAAATGGTACGACAAGACGGTGTTCAAAGGCGACGAATGGCATAAGGGGGGGAGGTCCCTCTGACTCAGCTCTTAAACCAAATGATTTCATGTATAATGGAAGAGTGTAAAGCATATGACTGGTGAAATTGTTTGTTTGGAAATTGGCAATGACATACATAAATAAGAGGAGCCCGTTGGTTATTCATTCATTATTTGGGTTCAAGAAAACGCATGGAAGGGTTTTGGTTAGGAAATGCGAATTGGCACGCATAAGGGCTCTACTCTGGTATCAATAGACGGGACATACGGAGAAGATGGGTTCACGGTAAAAAGAAAAAACACACATATTGTGGAACACTTACTGACACAGACGAATGGTATTAACAGCACAATACGCTCGATCACAGACACTAAGTCATCTACTATTTGTTTTGTTTTGTTTTGTTTTTTGTTTTGTTTTTCTTTTGGTGTATGGCTACCGGCGCTTGGTGGATGAAAGAAAAACTTTTGGTCTCTTTCGGTTGATTTTTTTTTTGTTTGTTACATGACAAAGCACATCTAATATGCCTCGGAGGTTCATGAGACACATCGATGGCAGCTGATGATAACGGAGATTTTTGGGTACTACGCCAAGGCATTGGGAGGGTAGACGGTGAGATTTGTTGAGAGCATAGGAGGAGGATTGGGCGTTTTGTCTTTGGAACAAGGTTATCGGCATAGACTGGGCACGAACTATCTTCTTCTTCTTCTACTACTACTACTACTACTACTACTACTACTACTATTTACTACCTAGCGAAGGTAGTACACAGCATATCTGCAGCGATTTACTATGTATCAATCAAATTATGATTTTTATCACCAAGAAAGAAAAGAGGATGATGACACGTTAACATGATATTACGTGAATTTAGAAGCTCATGCTTCATTGCTACAAATCACCCACCAGTTATCTTTTTCATAGCCACTCTCTAAGACTGTCCCTCCAGCCGCCTGAACGTCCTCTTCCAACTCTCCCTTGCGATACAGATGATAGTACCGTTGGTACGTAGCTTCTGGTTTCCCCTTTGAACGCATCACCCACGGCACGAGCGCATCTTGCTCTGATCCTTCATCCCAGCCCCTCCGACTCGAGCCTTGCTCTAGCGCCCAAGCATACACGAGGACTTTCCCCCCTTTATGGACGCACTTGAGCAAAGCTTGTATGCCTTCCTGACGCCTCTCCCTAGTGGACAGATGGTGGATGACGGCAACGCAAATGACAAAGTCGACAGAGCTCTCGCGGTAAGGCAGACTTAGAGCATCGGCGACGATGACCTCGCCGCTACGCTCGGACCGGGCCAGCTGAATGAGGGGCGCGCTGCGGTCGGAGCCGAGGATGTGGATAGACGGGTTGACGGGGAGGTACTTGCCATTGCCACAGCCGACGTCGAGACCGATGGTGCCGGGAGGTTGGGAGAGGAGGAAGGAAGATATCAGAGGCCAAGGCTTGTGCCGTGTAGAGGAGAAGTGTGGTGCGATGGCGTTGTAGACGGAGTGAACGTGAGTGGCCTCGTAAGATTCGGGGGTGGGTGAGGCTGAGGCTGAGGCTGTGGTTATGGGTGCGGCCTGCATTGTGATGAGACGGCCCTTTTTGTTTCTGATTTGATGTGATGTGGCGCAGATGAAATGAAATGAAATGAAATGAAATGAAATGAAATGAGATGAGATGAGATGAGATGAGATGGCCCTTCTTGTTCTGATATGACAATGTTGCTATTTAAATGAGGACCGAAAGCCGGATATTTTAGAGCGGAAAAAAATTGAATCTTCGAAAAAAAAAAAATAGAAATTTCAGCGAGCGTTTAATTTATTTTTCGTACGAGTCAATCAATTGGAGTACATGTTCATAGTCCGTTAATGCTAATCATATCTAATGAAGAGCCCTTTTTGGTGTTTTCTTTCTGATCGATCTGAAGTTTGAAGTTACGTTGCTGGAGTTGCATTGCATGGGGGCGTGTGATTTAATTTTTTTTTTTTTAATTAACTTCTCCGTAGGGGTGCACTTATAATTTTCATCCACAACGGTTGGGTCTAAAAACCCGAAGAAACCTTTTCCTTTGTTCACGAAGCGGCTATCGCGTGAGGAGGGGGGGCTTTTCAGACTCTGGACGCTTTGTGTATGGAAATCATAAATACCTGCCTATTAGTAATAATAGGAGTTATCGCGGATGAACTAGAGCGTACTTTGTGATCCTTTGTTTCTTCTTCTTATTGTCGTGATGTGAGCTACCGGGTAACTTGTATGGTATGAAAATAACGGGGCGGATTAGAGGGAAAATTGCTTTAGAGAGGTTTGTGATGTTGATCTTTTTTTGCTTGGAAGGTGGATTTGGCTTTCACTAAGATGAGGGTGTTTTTGAGATGCTTTTGATCTAGTTGTCTATTTGTCTATAATCTTATTCCTATATATGGCGGCTGTTTACCAAATGGTGCGCTTGGCTCATTGTTCTCAAGTTAGTAAGTAGGTACATCGGATAGAAGATTCTCATAGTGTCTCATATATTCTGCTTTATTTCGGGTGTACTCCTATTAACCAAATTAATTATTTGTTTATTTATTTATTTATTTATTTATTTATTCATTCATTCGTTCTCTTATTCACTAATATTGTTATCATACTTGAACCTGCTACTAATACCCTCCCCCTAATTTTACTGATTACCCGTGTTCAGTGGGCTTTTTGGATCATACACATCTGTAGTGATGAGTTCTGGATAAGTAATTCCACCTTGCTTCAGCGCTTCCTCCATCGTCTCCATAATGATGATACTCTCTTTCCAAGGTAGTGTACTGCTTTCCAATTTGCCATCACGCAAGCAGCGAGCGCATTCATCTGCCTCCCAGAACATGCCGTGACCCCAACCGTTGCGTGCGGGATCACTAGGTTGGGGATAGTTGAAAGTCTGCGTGTCACCGTTCCTCTTAACGATTTTGAACTTGAGTGGTCGATAGGTCGGGAAGAAGACCTGAATTTCTCCCTCGGATCCTTGGATTCGGACTGCAGGGAAGCGGCGCTCAGGATCTGTAGCTGCACGCAAGGTAGTTGTGGCAATGCCCATGGTGTTGTGGCCAGGGAAGTGGCAAATAATGGTCGTGTTATCATCTACACCAGTGGAATACTTGTTGCTGGCGGCCGTCACCTTTGGTGCCTCTTTCTCTTGCTCTGGCAGAATATGATACAAGGTCTGAAACACCCACGTCAGGGAGTAAACTCCAAGATCTAGAGTTGCTCCGCCTGCGAGATCGGGGTTGACCATACGATGAGAGTCTGGAAATTCCAGAGTTTTAGCACCCTCTATGTTGGCATTGAACGACAAATCCCCTACCATCGACTTAGTATTAATTATGCTTTCTTTCTTTTTCTTTTTTTTCAAAGCACAGAGAAAATTTGGAACCATGGTTCAATTGCTCACCAATTGTTCGGAAGACGGTGCCAATTTCACCCGCGGTAATGAGTTCTCGGATCCTGATGCTCAACGGGAAGTACCGAGTCCAAACGGCCTCCATCAAGAATAGATTCTTCGCCTTGGCTGTTTCAACAAGCTTCCTGGCCTGAGCGGCATTCACGGTGAGTGCTTTTTCGCACAAGACGTGTTTGCCGGCTTCCAATGCTAGCATGGTGTTCTGAAAGTGGTGGCTGTGAGGGGTTGCCACGTAGACAATATCGACATTAGGGTCGGCAACAAGCTCTGGATAGGATCCATATGTCTTGGCGTCAAAAGCACCGTCTATTGTCTTGAGAAATTTCTCCGCCTTCTTGCTGTCGCTGGAGGAGGCCACGGCAACAATCTCGTGACGAACATCATGAACGCCTCGAACTTCGGGGTTGCACAAAAGGTCCTTGGCGAATGCTTATGCGCTCAAGATTAGCTCATGATAAGAAGGGGGAGAAATGTAGACAAGGCACAAACTCTCTGCGATTCCGCCAGTAGCCATTATGCCCCATTTCAGGGTGTAGGGATTTCCAGAAGCCATTATGAGAAATGGTGTGTTTTAATTTAACGTTGGTGGTTGAATATACTCGTATATCACGATTTGTTCTCTATAAAGGTCGCACGGGGTTTCAAAGCAGATGGCGATTCAAGGCTTCATCAAGTGGAGGGCCGTCCTCAGCTATTTAAGCACAACTAGCATTCAACGTTTAGCCTTCTTTTGAGAGAGACCTAAGGATCATTCCAGAAGCATATATGCAGCACGTACATCATTCAATCAAGAGATACTAGCCACGCTGAGATAGTCAATCCTTTTCTTCGCCAATCAACGGTCGCATAAGTCGAATGGGTGGTGGAGGTTCTTGTCTTATCCACGGTGAATTATACGGACAAAGTTGCCCCTCGGAAACAATTTCTCTCTCTCTCTCCACCCTCCTTAACCTACAAGACGTAATGAGTTATAGGCGGAAGAGGGGAACTTCGTTTTTGGTGGGGTTGGAGAGATGCGATCCAATTAGGCTCAATGGAACGGTTCGTCATAGTTACCCCGAATATGAAATAGATAGGCGGCGGTTAGGCAAGAGATTTGTTGTTCTTAGCCTATAACGTGAGTAGTATTTAAGATAAGATGCCAAGTATGATAAGTTTTATCTGAGTCCTCCTCAACTTTGTCATGGAGTATATTAATTCTTCATTTGTGATTATAGTCTGGCGTAGCATCACTGTAAATAGCACTTGCCCCGCGTCTCTAAAACTCCGCCTTTGCTGAAACTCATACTAATCGATAATCAAATGCAATGAACTGACATTTTCATCAATAGCAGTCTTTAATCAAAAGAAATATCCGAACGATTATAAATGAATTCTTCCTTAATCTGGACGCTGTCTTGCTAGTCTCACTGAATAACGCCCTTTATATAAACCAGGAACCCCCCCTCGATACAGTAGCTAGACAGATATTGACTTGAACACCACTCGAATGGCACATCCGTCTATCGGGGCACAAGCGTCTCGCCTTGCGCGAGATCTTCCTTTTGGAATATCCACAGCATCCACAACTATTCCGAAATTAATCTATGGTACTGCTTGGAAGAAGGATCAGACTGCTGATCTGGTCTACCTGGCTTTAAAGACTGGCTTCCGGGCCATCGATACTGCTGCCCAGCCAAAACATTATGATGAGCGTGGTGTTAGCGCTGGTGTTAGACGCGCTATAGGAGAAGGTATTGTTAAGCGGGAAGATTTATTCGTATGAACCCAATCATCTCATTTACGAGCACGCAGATGCTTTCTTCTTTCTTCAGCGCCATGGTAGCTAATTAAGCTGTATAGATTCAGACCAAATTTACTTCACCTGCAGGCCATAACCATATAACTCCGTACGACTTGAATGCTCCGCTGGCTGATAAAGTCCATCAATCTGTCCAGTCATCCCTTGTAAATTTCACCCTTGATGGCCAAGAGGCATATTTGGACAGTCTCGTGCTACACTCTCCTATGGATAGTATTCAAGAAACGATAACCGTATGGAAGACTCTTGAAACGTATACACCACACAAAATTCGTAATCTCGGGATATCTAATACCACCTTTCCAATTTTAAAGCTTCTGTTTGACGACATGAATGTGAAGCCGGCAGTTGTTCAGAACCGATTTCATAATCGCACCCGTTATGAGACTGAGCTTAGAGCTTTCTGCCGCCAACAGAAAATCGTCTTCCAATCTTTCTGGACAATTACTGCCAATAGACATCTTCTCCAATGCAGCGCCGTGCGAGAGGTGGCAGAGAAAGCGGGTGTGGGAGCTGTTGCAGCGTACTACTCCATGGTGTTGGGACTAGGAGGAACCACCATCTTGGATGGAACGACAAGTCAAGTGCACATGAAAGAGGACTTGGAAGGAATAGAAGCTGTAGGCATCTGGGCGGAGGGCGAGGGGGCTTCTGATTGGGCTTCTGCGCTTAGTAGCTTCCAGAAGTTAATTAGAGAATCATAAATCTTCAAAGTAGTGGAGCAGTTGTCGTTATAAATATGGGTGTGAAACATAGCTAACTTGCGTATATAAAGTAACCTTTGCTTAATCAGTCATACATTATTAGCTCCATGTCTCAAGTCCGTGCTACATGGGCGACTCTTACAATAGACAGATAACTAGAGAATTTCGAGACCTTGAACATGGGTAGCAAAGCGTTCAAACTCAGTTACCACTCACTTGTTAGTAGAGCGGAGAGATGATGTATTGAGCAGATCAGGCCTTTTCAACATATCACATGACAACACAACACAACACAACACAACACAACTCAGGGATGGCACAAAAGGCAGCTGAGGATGTCTTCATGGCCTCATGAGCATGTCTAAATATCTTTCGCAAATGTATTCGCTACTATAAAAGGGAAACAAGCTGTTGCTTCAAGATAGACCTATTTACTTATATATCAGCCGAAATTCGAGGGAAACAAAGTCGAGAAACACAGATGGGAGAGGTACTTACCTTTACGCTGTCTGCCCCGATTTTGATCTTTCCCCATGATACTGCTTCGTCTGGACGCGCACCAGCATCGCTACCGTCAAATTCCTGGGCAGTGTTGATGTAAACAGCGGACTCTGCGCCGTTTCTCATGAGACACGCATTTGCAATGTGGTGTTTGACAACCCCTCCTCCCAAAATAATCATTCCTGCTCTCTTTGCTCGTACGGCAATTGTGTTGATGCGTCGGATATCTTCCACAAGATCAATTCGTAGCTGCTGCGGTGAACTCTTAAAAGTATGAAAGTAGAGCATATCTCCAATACTGCCGTCTGTTAGGGCAGGGCAGAAAACAGGTATATCATTTTTGTAGGCCCAGTAGTATACCGAACGCTCATCATTGATCTCTTTGCCTAGTCGATGAATTACTTTTGAGGGAGTCCAGTGGATTTCATCTTCAGTTCCTTTGCTGGCTTCTTGCTCTTCCAACATTTTATCAAAGATGGGAATCACCCAGTCTTCAAAGGCACAGTAGTTGGCGTTCGGGACAACCAGATTTCCGATTCGGTTGAGGCCCTTTTTTCGTAGGTCAGCGCCAACGGCACTGAAGGAACTCATATACGTCTCGCCAAGGCATTTAATGAAGTCTTCTTCAACTCCTCCGGCCGTTGTGACAATGCATGAGACATGCTTGTGCTCTACCAACCACCGAAAGACCCCCCTTAGTCCCGATGAGATTAGATTGGAAGTGTACCCCAGGAAAATCGTAGTCTTATCATCAGTTTCTGGATCTTTCCAAGCTCTCTTGATTGTACTGTCAGTTGTGTGCTAAATCCAACACACAAAGTAACCCGCATACTAACCATATCGTTGATGATCCTGATGGCTTCGCTCATTGATGTTGCCTGGAATCCCATATTTCTCATACCGAGGAATAAATCTTCCGCTGTGATAGGCCCCTTTAACTTATTAAAGTCAAGTTCTTCTACTTTTTGAGCATCTTTTGGCATTTCCTCAGATTTGACGAGGACCGCATTGGTGACCTCCGATGGAGGTGCACCCGAGCTGCTATGATCTGCCATAGCAGCGGCGTTTTATTAGGAAGATAGGGAATTTCGAATTAAATGATCTTGAGCAAAAGCATTTCTTTGAGAGTATTCTCACTTCAGAAGACGAAAATAAAAATGAAGTGAGTAAAAGCCTACCTTATTTGCAGTCATTTGCAGTCATACCTAAGGAGCTGAGGTACTTGAATTTTCCTTAACCATAGACTAGAGAAAAAATGATTATTAAAAAAAAACCATATTCTGTAAATACAATGGAGCTAAGCCCATTTTCGCAATAAATTCTGACCAAGGTAGTTCGGAGTACTTTGCACTCCGTACCAGGTACGTACCTCTGACTCCTCGGCAATCCGAACAAGTTTTTTTTTCTCCCAAGAGCGTCAAAGCGCCCCGCTTAATACTGGGGGGCCTAATAACAGTAAATTCCAAAAAAGGACTAGCTCTTCGCGGCAAACAGTTCTAAGTCTGTTCAAGCGCCACGCGATCTGTATGTATTTTGAAGTTCCTCGGTGGACCTTCAGATCTTCAGCTCCTTCATCATTCCAGCCCTCGACGACCATTTGCATCGATACCTTGGGATAATTCGTAGCACCTTAGCCGGGCATCGTCGATATAATTTTTTTTTCCTTCGTTTCTTTTTTTTTTTCTCCTTTTTTTTCTACTTTTTTTGAGGATACAACTCTATTTGGTTTCGCCTTCCGCGGCGGCCCCTCGTGTTGGACTTGGGCTGAGGAGGCACACTGGCCAAATAGACCGTGAAATTCAAATTGCCGTGACCAACGCCATAGCGAGCCGTCTTTAATACGCAACAAGTTCATCTCCTGCTCCGATTTCGCGACGCTGCCTGCTTCTGGATGGGACCTGCGGGATCTCTGCAGGGTCTCATCCGGCACTGGCCCGCCATTCATCATGTACGTACCGCGCTTGAAACGCCCCAATGCTCATTGAGATTATCGTTGGTGTAGTGGTCTTCACGATCATATTAGCGGCGACTGTATTCTATAGGTATAAAATGCGCGGACACCTCACTCACAATACATCTGTTTCTAGGGCGTCCAGGTATCCAAGATATGACACGGACCGGCGGTCTAGATCTCCACGAGATCGCTCTACGGACCGGTTTGATCGGGCATCGCACTACAGTGATGGCGATAGACGTCGCTCGTCCGCAGAGGCCAGAGCGAACTCGTCAGTATTTCCACCAGGCAGAGATGTATTCGGAGACCAGCTCCGCAGAGAACCTCCACGCGGTCCCAAGGCTTTGATAGATCCACCCATCGGACCAAGAGGAGGGGGCTTTGTTGGCGACTTCAGAGGCGGGAGGGGGCGAGGCAGAGGAGGACGAGGTTGGCCTGGAAGAGATGATAGCCGAGACAGAGGAAGGGATAGAGATATTGATTTTCGAGACCGATACCGAGAGGAGAGAAGTCGAGAACGAGAGCGAGATCGAGAGCGGGACTGGCGAGATCGAGAATTTAGGTTGCGCAGATCACCAATTGGAAGAGCACGATCGCCAACACGAGATTTCCGAGACCGAGAACGGGATTTACCCTTGGGGCTAGATGCAGATAGGTCTCGACGTGGGTCTCGCGATGGAGGACCCCCATCAGCTGGTTCTTCCACATCTGAGCCGCCTTTCGGTATGGTACCATTTGCCCGAGGCGGAGGATTCCTTCGTGGACGAGGAAGGGGGGGCAGAGGCGATTGGCCTTTGGAAAGAGGCCGAGGACGAGTACCGTATGATGATCGCGGCGACCGCTATCCTCGTAGTCGCTCTCAGGAAGGGCGCTGGGCCCGTGAGCGAGAAGAACGCGAGCGGGGGGACAGATATCCAGAAGCTGATGCGCGGCGCGACCCTCGTGATGAAAGGGATCGAGGAGAGCGTGAGCTATTTCGTGCCAAGATGGAAGCGCGAGCGGCCCAGGAATCTGCTGCGCAAGTCAAGGACGTCTCACCTCCTCCTGTAGCTCCGTCAGCCCCAGCATTTGGATCTGTGCCAAATCGAGCCTCTAGCGTCGGCGATGCTCAAGTTGTCGCTAGCATCATGGGCAAACCACCGCCAACAGCTCCACGAGCGTTTGGAGAACGTCCAGGTTCTGCAGGGCACACTTCTGGAATGCACACTTCTGGAGTACCTGAAACTCCTCTGCCCCCAACTGGACCCTCAAAATCCACCATCCACGACAGCCCTCCTATACCACTTGGTCCTCCTATACCACTTGGCCCACGGATGCAACAGCCCAAGCCCCCTCGTCCATCAAGTAAGCAATGGATTAACCCAAGTTTGAAGAAGCCACCGCCAGAATCACCAAAAGTTATGAGATCGCAAAGCTTTGCACTGCAGCGGTCCATCCCACTGCAGCAGAGTAACTCACAAGCCGAGCCATCTAGCCTTAAACGACCACGTAGTAGTGATGCGAAGTCAGATGCTTACCCGAATTTAGATAACAGGATGCGGTCTCACCATAGCGAGGAGCCAGGAGAAATAACAATAAGAACAGAGATCGAAAAGCCCGCACAGAAAGAGCTGGCTGAGAATCGACCGGAATCAATAGATCATGATACAAAGTCTTTGGATCACTTGAAACAATCGGCTGGACCGCCTTTGGTCTCTCCGCCTCCGCAATTGGACTCACTTTCTAAGCCCCGAGACGATCCAACAATTAAGGTACCAAAACCATCGGCAGAGACAGTTGCAGAACGAAAGAATAAAAGACTCAAAGTGCGCGCCGTTCGATTTGCCCTGCCTCCGAAAAAATCCCAAAAGCAAGAAGAGTCTCCTGAATCTGACGACGAGGATATGGGTGACTATTTTGACATGGAAATTAACAAAACAGAGGCCGAACTGAGCAAGTTGCAAAAACCAAAACTTCCGGTCGATGTTATTAGAGGTTATATGACTTTGTCGCATGGATCCATGGTTCAGATACTGAGCGAAGGAGAAGGACTATTGGAGATGTTGGGTGATGTTCCCACAGGCCCGGAGCCCGTTGTTGACGACAAGATGGAGGTGGAACCCACGACGGCAGCTGAGGAGCTCCCCACTGTACCTGACGAACCTATTACGATGAAAGAAGTTGAGGAAGTCAATTATCTGAAAGAACCGGTTAGCGAACAAGTCAGCCAAGCACCGGCCGAAGAAGAAAATAAGATTGAGCTCGCAGTCGTGCAAGAGAAAGAAGATCTTCTGCCAAAAGCCGAAGAAATGGATATTGATGACGAACCTATGCTGCCACCTCTTGAGCTCAAAGATCAGCCCGAGCCGATGATCGAAACCATGGCAGAGGACGACGCAGCTTCAAAAGAAGATAAACAAATTGAAACTGTACCGCCGGTTAACGAAGAGACTTTGGCACCGGTCGACGAGGCTACCGCTCTAAGTCCCATGAAACCAGCTGAAATGGAATCGAAGCCTCCCAGCACCCCATCTCAAGTAGCGGACGAGGATGATGAGACAGAGACTGAAGACGAGGCTTATATGGAGGCCCAAACCGCCGTAGCAGCTGCGGCAGTCCGCCGATATATGTCGACGCCGCCCATAGACAGTCTTCCCGATTTCGAGGGTCCAGTCTGGTACAAGGATAAGGAGTTCTTAGCTACGTTAGAGTCGGACCCTATTATAGACGATTTCGTTGCGGAGCATCTCGAAAAGATACACCTGGATAGAACGGCCGCTCAACGACGCGAGCAGAACAACTACGCTGAGAAATACTTAGGCTATCTCGAGTTTACCATGTCAGACGACCCTGTAGCAACAAAGAGCAGAGACAAATTTTCCGTCTCAGCTCCCTCAGACACTACAGGTACCTTGACACCTGAACATAAGCCGGAAGGAAGGGGAACAGGTAGGAGGTTTGCCACAGAACGTGATCTTGAGCGTGTACTACAAGCGTCTATGCGAGAAGATGAAGAGAGAAAAGAACGAGAGTTACGACTTCAGCAAGAGAAATACCGCAGCGATAAGGAAGCTGTTATCCCCGACATGTATTGGGACGACTTGGAAAGACAACGAGTCCAATATATTGATCAATCTGGATATACGCCACCGGAAAAACTCGTTTCTGCATGGCAGGTACTTCGACCTGTTAACAATTTCTCGGACGATGAAGCTCAGCTCTTTGAGAAACGCTATCTAGAGCTTCCTAAACAGTGGGGTAAGATTGCAGAGGTTCTTCCGCATCGCGACTTCCGCTCTTGCATTCAGTACTACTACCTGATGAAGGGTAAGCTTAATCTCAAAGAGAAACTCAAGAAGCAGCCTAAGAGGCGCAAGAAGGGTGGGCGGGGCAAACAGAGATCCAGCGCCTTGGTTTCGGAGCTCGGTAACGGCGAACCCGAAGCAGAAGAGACACCTCAGGAGAATGGAGAGAATGGAGAAAGGCGAAGACCTCGGCGGGCTGCCGCTCCTACATGGGGATACGAACAGCCTCCGACGGACGGCGAGAGTACTCCTGCTGCTACTCCCGGGCGACGCGGAGCATCTGCCACTGCTAAAGGTGATCAGCTGGAAAAGGTAGACGGAAGAAAGGGAAGGAGAAAGGCCAAGGATAAGGATAAAGACAAGGAGAAGGATAAAGACAAAGACAAAGAAGTAAAGACGTCAAAGCCAAGCCAAGCCCTTGCAGCTGCGCCAGGCCCTGCAGCAGCAAAAGGACGAGGTCGAGCCGACTCCCGCCCCGCTACGGCAGAATTCCTTACAGCTCCTCCTCCTGCGCCTCCCGAACCTCATCGTTTACCAACACAGTTTGAGCAGCCAATGACTACGGGTATTCAGCCGCCGCCTTTTGCTCTACCTCAACCACAGCTTATCGAGAGGCCAAAGCCTATAGCGGTCACCTCCATTACAGAGGTCATGGCGGCACCATCACTTCGGCCAGAACCACCACTCCCTCCATCTTCTATAACCCCCTTCAACTTGCCACAGCCGACTCCTGAACGAAAACAGCTATCGCAGGCATCAAGCTATTGGAGTGTGTCGGAAGCTAATGACTTCCCACTTCTTCTAAGAGCATTTGGTTCTGATTGGACAGCGATTGCGAAGCATATGGGATCAAAGACAACTGTCATGGTATGTTTTTCTTTTAACAGGACTAAGGGATAATGTTTGCTAATAAAAAAACGCAGGTTAAGAACTATTTTGTACGACAGAAGGATTCAGGGAAACCTGAGTGGGAAGCAATCGCTCAAGAAGCTGACGCGAAATTGGCTAGAGGAGAGAAGAGACCTGATCCTCCTGTGCCTACTACGGGGGGACGTGGTAGGAGATTTGAGAGCACCGCACCTGGTACATCAAGACCCCTTGCAGTTGCTCCAGGGACGATCGACTCTCATGGTGATCTTTCACAACCCAAAGTTGAGCCGGTACCTACTCAAGCATCAAGGATACAGCCCTTCTCCAGCTACGGTGTGCCAATTGCACAGGCGCCGATTCAACCTTCTCTCGCACAACCTAACCAAGCGCCTCTTGCTGTACAAGCTCATTCTGCTCCTCAAACGACACAACAAGCCATATCCCCGAATATGCGCCCCTTGCACCAACCGCTGCCGCCTTTCGGCTTCCCGGAGCGTGAGCGTGAGACTGCGCAATCGCAGAGGGTGGCTCTGCCTCAGAAGCCTTCTGTCGCCCAAGTTCCAGAGCTTCGAGACCCGCGCCCATTGTCTGTGGCTCAGCCTTTGCAGCCAGCGCACTCTGAAACCCTCATCGAGCGTGAGCGCGAGCGTGAGCGCAGCGCTCAGATAGATCGAATGAATATGGAGAAGCGATATAGGGAGCAGCAGCAGCAGCAGCAACAGCAGCAACAGCAACAGCAGCAGCAACAGCAGCAACAGCAACAGCAGCAGCAACAGCAACAGCAACAGCAACAGCAACAGCATCAGCAGCAGCAGCAACAACAGCAGCAGCAACAACAGCAGCAGCAGCAACAGCAGCAGCAACAACAGCAGCACCAGCACCAGCAGCAACACCAGCACCAGCAACATCAGCACCAGCAACAGATCATCAGGGAGAGGGAAATGGAAATGGAGAGAGAACGTGAGCGGGAGAGGGAAAGAGAGATGGTTCGACAAACCGAGCAACAATCAATGAGAGTGAAGCAAGAGCCTGAGGCGCCGCTTCAGCACCGCTACGAGCCGTATGGCCATCGCCAGCAACTTAGCCACAGCGGAGGCTCTCGAGAGCCCTTCTCATTGGCAAGGCCTCCGCCTCAAGAACAACCTCGCTCCGTCGCTGTTCAACCGTATCCTAGTACAGTGCAACAACAACCAATGCGGTCTTTACTTTCGGACCCGGTAGGAGCAGTGCAATCGCCACCATTGGTGCCTCCACCCTCTAGATCGGATCAAAAGCCTCAACCGAGGATATCTTCAGGCCCTGCCCATGAACCTTACAACGCAGCAACACTGCCTCAGCATACTTCTTCAATGCCCCCTCTAACGCCAGCTCGACAGCCTGAGCCTCGGAAGTCAAACATCATGGCACTTCTCAACGATGACCCTCTCCCCCCTAAACGGGTCAGTGAGGTTACCAAAAATCATGCGCCAGGGCCATCTTCCACGCCACCATCTCAAGGTATCGGTAGACCGCCACCTGGATCTACACCAGCTCCCCAGATTCGTCGAGAGCCAGAGTCACACTATTCTCCATATGGGCGGACACCAGGAAGTGGAGCATCAGCTATGCCTTCTCTCAAGCCTCCTTACTCCGCTTCGCCGGTTTCTTCTCAACATATAAGTGGGCACCGAAGTATGCCATCTGACGCATCTGTTGAGATTGACTACTACGGACGGCATGCTTACCCACAAAGCCACCCAGCAAGCGGAACCAACTCTCCCCAGACGTCACATCGCTACCCTCCACCTGCACAGCCGCCCCAATCACAATACCAATCTCAGACTAGTTATCCAACATCGTATGGAGGTGCTACTCAGCCGACACATGTTACTTCACCGCCAGCACAATATTCGAGTCATTCATCATCCAGAAGCCGTGATCTTCCGCCAAGTAATCGCGACAACGCATGGCCATCATCTGGTCATCAACAGCCATCGTCTGATATCCGGTCGCAAGGCAGCAGTTGGCCAACTCAAGCTCCCAAGGCAACACAGGCTCCTCCCCTACACCCTCAACAGGCATGGGGTTCTCAGCATCCCTCAACGAAACCAGGGACGCCAGGGCCAGCATGGTCGACTGCACCACCACCGTCTCAACAGCACCTGTCTCTAAGAGACGAGCGCGGACCGCCTTCGATATATGGGCCGGGGGCGTCTGGGTTATCACAACAGCACTTAATGCAGTCCCGGTACCCGCCCACATCACGAGCTCCTGAACCTATGCCTCCCGCCTCTCAACCATACTCACGCTACGCATCGACTCCGGGCCCGGCTCCACCACGAGACCTGAGAGAACCGCCAAGCCGAAGCTACACTCCCAGCATTTATGACCCCCGGGGGCCGCCGCCACCGCCTACTCAATCTCAAATTCATGGCTATCCAGCGCCAGATCCAAGAGAGATGCAGCTACGAGATACAAGAGATCCGAGAGATCAGCGGGATCCGAGAGATCCGCGAGATCCGCGTGACATAATGAATAGAGGTGGTCCTCGACCGCATGAGTATGACCAACATCTGGATGGCAGGTATAGACGATGAAGTGGATATCTCTGAAAGCTTGTGGCAAAGTGTTCAAAGAAATACCATGCCCTTCTCTGCAATCCTGCGGAGGGGTGTTCTTTTTTTTTTTTTTTTTTTTTTTTTTTTTTTTTTTTTTTTCCCAGTTTTGTATACGCGTCTGACTGTTGTTTGTCAAAACAATTGGTGTGTTCTATTTATAGATATGGTATTGTGTGGTTATTGGAGATTATATGAGGCTCAGGAGTGTTTATGGAGTGTTCACGGAGATATATGTAAATTGGGGGAGGACAGGCTTGATGTGTACGGAGTGTGTTAACTGATTGTTTAAACGTTGTTTACGAATGCAAGTATGGCTCTCCATGTTTTGGACACGGATACGTGCTTGTCTTTTTCGATTGTTTTTGCACGATATTTATGTTTTTTTTTTTTTTATTTCAATGTACAAAGTACAAAGCACCATATATTTATAAGATAAAATTACTAGATATTCTGCCCTACTTTGTGCAAATATTGTAAGAGAAGAGCCTCTAGTAAGCTTGCATCTGTGAATTGTATAGGTTGATCGATAGTTCTCTATATGGTGGGGCAGATCTATACTGATAACAAACCCCACTATTACTACGTCAAAAGGAGTCTTTGGCCATCGCGCAACTCAACTCAAAGCGCGACCATTGCACATCTTACTTTTCAACCCAGCATACATTAGAAGCCCTGAGAGAAAAGAGAGAGGCAGAGAGAAAAGAGAGAGGCAATGGAGACACGCAGCAGCAGCGGAAGCAGTAGAGCATACTTTGAACAGCAACGAGAGGCCCTCATTGAAGACATTGCCGAAGTACGCAAATCTCCTACTTTTTTCCTTCCTTGTTGACATCAAGATAAGGGATGCAGATTGCTAACCTGGCTTTCATTTTGCCCTTTTGCATTAGAGTTTCGAACAAGTCCTTGCTAATATTAATAAATTGAATCGATCGCTTGAAGCTGTCATTGCTGTGCGTCCATATTTCTATCTAAGCTACTACAATTCCCCTCCGAAGACAACGACGAAAGACTATCCGAGAGACTATATAATATAACGATATAACGATAAAAAGATTGATGGAGGCTAATAGACGATTTTTTCTTTCTGTAGGTCGGAAATGAATTCTCTTCAGTAGAAGCACTCTGGTCTCAATTCGAAAACGTCATGGCCAAAGAAGAGAATAATAAAGCTACGGAGGAGCAGCAGCATCAGCAGCATGATGATGATGATGAAAGACAAGAGGGCGAGGACCAATCGTGAAATGATACCCCCAGAGAAAAAAGCAATGGACGAATAACAAACAAGAGATTATATTGCTACTATACGTAGGCTCAAGATAACCCCAACTGAGTAGTAGCCTGCCAATCTACGCTGCGTATAATCTACACTATCGCTACAACACGATCGCTGGATCGGAATGAAAGGGGAGACAGCCGGTAGGATGTGAATATGATGATTTTTTATGTCCCAATCCCAAACCTGATTGAACTCAACAGTATCATGCTACATAAGAAACCGCAAAGAGAATAAAAAAAAACGAGACAAAGAAAAAAAAAAAGGCAATAAAAGACCACACAAGTTCGCAAGTCACCACCGTTTCCTAGTCGCGTTCAAGTTTGTGGCTCACACATCCACCCTTCCCTCCTATGCATCAGGTCAACAAGACCTAAATGCAAATCCAAAAAAAGAGGCCGGCTCGAATATGTCAAAATCAACCACGCGGACTCCCGCTTATATACCAGGCTCTACCTTTCTTTCGAAGAGAGAGATGCACCAGCAGCTCGTCTTCATCACCATACTATCATCATCTTAATCGTGGACCATAGCCGTCGGACGTCGTTCGTAAAAGGCGCAAATCGTCGTAAAAAAGATCGTCTGATGGTCATTAGAATTCTGTATCCACCTCATGCTCACAAATCCGCTTCGACAGCTGCTTTCTGCCACCAGTACAGAAATGATGAGCATAAAAGATATCGAGTGGGTTCCTCAGAGAAATTGACACTTTCTCTTCTTCCTCTTAAGGCCCCCTACTGCAGGAGCTGGTGTCTTCCCATCACTTGTGGATACAGCTGATGCGGTAGGCGTCTCCACGTTCCTCCGGTCGTTGGCTACAACAGTCATGATGGCCTGTTCGAAGATCTCGTCAACTCCTCGCATTTCCTTACTACTGCATTCCATATATTGGGCGCCCATCTTCTTAGCAACAGCCATTCCTTGCTCAGCGGTGACAGGAGTAAGACCCTGAGTCTTGAGCATATCGATGCAGGATTTTTTGTGTCGGAGGTCTGATTTAAGACCGACAAGAATGAGGGGTGTGTAAGGGCAGAAATGCAAAACTTCGGGGTACCACTTTGTTCTGAGTTAGCAAAACTGAAATCGAAAAAATAATGACACTGGACTCAAGAGAGAGATAAGAAAAAACTTTGACATACCTTATCCATAACATTGTCCAAAGAGTTGGGGCAATCGATGGCGAAGCAAACAAAGATGAGGTCGGTTTCCGGATACGACAGTGGGCGGAGACGGTCGTACTCTTCTTGGCCGGCCGTATCCCACAAGGCGAGTTCTACCGTCTTGCCAGTGGGCGGGTGTATCGGATAGGTGATGTAGTTCTCAAATACTGTGGGAACATATTTCTGTATAGGAGTAGTTAATGCCTTGTCCTCTCTTCGACAACACTGCCATATACCACCAAGGCGGTATTTAAATGCTTACCTCTGGAAAATAACCCTGACTGTAACTAATGAGCAAGCATGTTTTGCCGCAGCCACCGTCTCCCACGACGACGATCTTCTTCGAGTACGTCGGAGCCTCTGTTACGTGAGTCGCAGCCGATTCGCGGCCTGACGATGAGCTCATAGTAGTGCTGACAGTTCCCTCGCTGGAGCGGGTGCGTTGGCCGCGCCTATCATGGCTGCCCAGCGCATACTGCGAGTTGCGGTTCTGATATGCCGCCATGGTGGGAAAAAAAAACGATTACCCGTAACAAATGCTAGAGAGGCTCGGGAAGAGAGCTTGTCTCAGGTAAACAAAAGTCTCTCTTCCGACAGGAATGTTGATCCCGCTTAGCAAAGAATAGGAGTGGGCGCCAGAATAGAAACAAATAATAGACAGGTCAACCTGACAAGCTTTAATGCAAGTAAAGGAGCAATGCGGTGTAAGGGAAAAAAGGATGCGGCGGTGTGGGAGAAGATGAGACGAGGAGTAAACTGTAGCGCAGCTCCAAGAACTGAAGGTTTAAAAATTGACAGAACTCAGAGGCTGGGGGGATGGTGATGTTGTACTTTGATGGCTTTGGCCGCTGTTGCTTTCGCTCCGGGCAACGAGACAGTTGGTGGGACAGGATGGTTGCTGCAGCTGGTATTAGATGGGGGACAAAGAAACCGGAGCCCAAAGGGCTTCAAGAGTAAACAAGTTGGCGAGGCAACGGATGGCGGTGCACTGACGTGACAGCATGGGGGCGTGGCTGGGGCGGCAACTATCGGTGGCTTGGACGAATTCTTCCGGCGCCGAAGATGGTCCGGGAGTTAGCCGCTCGCGAAAATTCTCTTTCCTTGAACGTGTGCACGGAACGCCCACTTGACGTACAAACTTTTTCTCTATTTCTCTGTTCCCTTTTTTTTTTTTGTGTGTGTTTATTGCAATTTTTTAAAATCGATCTTAATTTTAATTCGTGGTGACAAGGTTGAACGAGATTTAACAGCTCGAAGCACGTTTTCAGCTTCTCTGGCATTGCTGCGACTGTCAAAATACCTCATTTCGCCATGGATCTTCCAACGCCAAGCAAATATGTGACGCTCGTTTCTGGAGACGGTTTCGAGTTTGTCGTGCTGCGCGAGGCTGCCATGGTGAGCCCTATTATCAAGGGCATGCTGGACCCGAGGAGTGCGTGAAGAATGCCCGGGAGCCACCTCAATATCTCTCTGCCTGCTCACAATGCCGTGCAGGTCAATTTGTCGAGGCCAAAGACGCAAGATGCGTATTTCAAGAGATGAGGTGAGAATGATTACGCATGACGTCTGGAATGTCTGTCTATATTTATGGGATGACGACAATTTTCATGAGCATATACTTGACAGAACGCCGCTGCTCTCTATTGTGACTTACGTGTCTCAGTAGAGGTCGCTGGCTGGTCTGGTTGATCTTTCACTACACTTGAACCGACCAAAATCGCTTGGAGATAGCCTAGCTATAATTATTCCACCGTATCCGAACCGGTTAGCTGACTCACAATAGCGGAATGGTTCTTGACAAAGTGGTCGAGTACTTCCACTACTGGTATCGCTACAGAAATAGCGAAGATGTGCCTGACATGGATATTCCTGTAGAGCTCTGCCTTGAGCTGTTGGCCGCAGCCGATTACTTGGGCTTGGACCAGTAAGCCATATGGGCATCGGGCTACTTATCTATAGAGGCACTTCTAACGTGTTTCTACAGGGCTAATACGAGCACAAAATGATGGTGCAATGCAGTGCAATGCAATGCCATGGATGTTTATATGAAGAAGATATGATACGATGATATGATACCACAACTTGATTACAGAAGAGGAGAGCAATACATCTCGCATTAATAGTAAGAATAACGAAAAGAAAGCAGCATTTTACTCATGATTATGATGCCCGTGACATCCATTTCAGCATATGCGTTCCTCCTCCTACTCCTCCGTGGGTTGAACGTCTATTAGAGATGGAAGATTGATTGCATCCCTCTCACTCTGCTTGACTCAAAGTTTTACACTGAGCTCTCGCTTTTTTTGTAGGGGCACATGCCAAGTAGCTAGCCACGTTCCCATGATTATTCGTAGGCGACGCTGATGATCTGGTCAGCCCAATGTTATAAACCCATTGTTCCTAGTTTTATCAATTAATTGTATTGAATTTACCATGTTAGAAATACTAAAATTGAAAGCATCTTCAATTACAAAAGAATAGAACTCTGTGAACCAATACTATTCGAGCCCTAGCAAAAGTGGCGCCTGTGACGAAGTACTTGGTAGACACATGAGAATCTAGCCACAGTGGCTGCCAATTTGATATAGCGCATCCAACTTCGATCTGTCAACCCTAAGAAATAACGAGAGAGAGAAAAAACCAATCAATTAGCTCCAACCTTGCCATCCAAATCACATATGCTACGGTTTGGCGTTAAGCATATGCCAATAACCCTTGAAGCTGGGTCGCTTCGTTGTGGCATAACAAATAGATCTCGATTGGCAATTCACTGGACACGCGCTAAGCGCCAGCCATTCCTCACTCTCCTACATCAACGCTCTAAGCATTCGACCAAAAGGAAAATGGCATCCGGCGCATTCGAATCTCAGGGTGTTCGTATTGCCGTTGAGGGCTGTGTGAGTCTATTTACATTGCATCTTTATCAGCTGTGGTGGCGGTATTAATTAATCTGTTTTTTTTTTTTTTTTCAGGGCCATGGCACGCTCAACGCGATATATTCTTCCGTCAAGCAGTCCGCTCAGAAGCGCGGTTGGAACGGTGTTGACCTTCTCATCATCGGAGGCGATTTTCAGGTAAATTGTTTCTTGGAATTATTGTATTTGATTCAAACTACTAAAAGCCGCATAGGCTGTACGTAATGCTGCCGACCTGACAGTCATGTCTTGTCCTGTCAAATATCGCCAGATTGGGGATTTTCAAGATTACTACGCTGGGAGAAAGAAAGCCCCATATCTAACCATATTCATTGGTGGAAATCATGAAGCTATTTCGCATTCTCGGGAACTCTATTACGGCGGCTGGGTTGCCCCAAATATTTACTATCTTGGGGCCGCAAACGTATTACGCCTGGGACCTATTCGTATTGCTGGCATGTCTGGAATTTGGAAGGGTCACAACTACCACAAGCCGCACTATGAACGACTCCCGTTTGGTGACCGCGATATTCGGTCATTCTATTCTATTAGAGAGATTGATGTTCGAAAGCTGTTATTGCTTCAGACGCAAGTTGACGTGGGCTTAAGTCACGATTGGCCACGTCAAATCGAGAGACATGGTGACCTTGACGCATTACTCAAACAGAAGCCCTTTTTCAAACGCGAATCCATGGACGGGCGGTTGGGCAGCGTGGCTGCGGAATATGTCATGGATCGCCTACGACCGCCCTACTGGTTCTCTGCACATCTACACGTCAAATTTGCAGCTCTCAAGAAATACGATGCTGCAAAGCCAGATGAGGGTGTTTCAGCAGATCTGCTGCCAGAAGTTGTACCCCTTGCCCAAGACAACAATCCGGATGAAATTGACTTGGATATGGACGACGAAGATGTTAACATCACTGATGATGCTATCAAAGATGCAGTTGCGGAAGCTCCAGAGGCCGAAATCAAAGATGAAGTCGAAGAAGACGCGACTAGTGAGGTGCCTGACGACTTAAGAGCGCAGCTGCCAGCGTCATTTGCTCGCCCATCAGAGAAAGTGAGGCGCATACCTGGCCAACCAGTCCCTCTAGGCATAGAAAATAAGGAAGTGAGATTTTTGTCGCTGGATAAATGCCTACCCAAGCGACATTTCCTTCAACTGTGCGAGATTCAGCCCTTCAAGAAAGAGCAACTATCATTATATCCTCCTCAGACTGCTGGTCCTCGATATCGACTTCAGTATGATCCCGAGTGGTTGGCCATCACTCGTGTTTTCCACAAATCCCATACATTTGGAGACTCTGAGTCCCAAGTTTCTGAACACTTGGGTGAAGAGAACTATCTCCCTCTAATTGAAGCAGAGAGGGCATGGGTTGAAGAGAACATTGTACAAAAGGGGAAGTTGGATGTACCAGAAAACTTTAAGCTAACGGCGCCTGCGTATGTCCGCGGCACACCCGAGATCGTTGAAGAGCAGCCCGAGGAGTATACAAACCCACAGACAGCATCATTCTGCGAGCTTTTAGACATTGAGAACTTGTGGGATGCTAGTGCAGAAGAGAGGCAAGAGAGAAAGGATAATTCAACGGTCAAAGTATCTTACATGGGCCGTGGTGGCGGAGGAGGAGGAGGAGGAGGGG
>JACBYL010000809.1:0-26231 GCA_015266385.1 Trichoderma oligosporum | reverse complement strand
CTCCCCCAGCAACTTCACTCCTGATTACTCAATCATCTTGGGTCATGCAAATTTCGTTTCAAAAGAGTACTGTACAAATACAGTAGGTGCCGAACGTGGCGCATACGAAGCACAGCTTGACATGCATATTCCAACTCTATCAAGATCTCCTCCGAACTCCCTGCTTTTCGTCCTGGATGTGGAACGTGGAATTAGCAGCAAACCCCTAGGGACGTCTCAGGAATCCTGACACCAAGTTATTCAACTATACGATAAAAAGAAAGACTGATTATAGTATAGTATGCGCATGCTGGGATTATACGAAGTAATATGAGTTTGTAAAACGCTTCACGGCTTATTATACGAAACGACAAAAGCCCACTGGTTCCTTGATACCATCTTTCTAACCTCCTCCCCCCCCTCTCTCCGAGACCTCTCCGAGCTTTATGCTGCATATCCTTGCGCCACTAGAGTAACTAGACAATAACTGCAGTGCTGTGACCCGATTGCCGGACTAGGTGGCATGTGACAGCGACTGCTTAAAGTATAATGGGAAAAGAAAATTGATTAGGTTATGGTTGAATGAAGCGCGCCATGAGGGTCGATGAATAGTCAATTGGCACTTGATACCAACAGAATGGATCCAGAAGAGCGGCTCACAATCGATCGGCAAACATGTTCGAAGTACGCAGCATCACTTCGTACAATTTCAAAACATTCCCAAGCCAAATGCCCTCCCTGATGGTAAATTAAAAAAAAAAAAAGGAAAAAAAAAAGGAAAACCCCCCAAAAAAAAAAAAAAAAAAAAAAAAAAAAAAAAAAAAAGGAAAAGGAAAAAAAAAAAAAAACCGCGGATACACTCATGGGTGTCAACTAGTGCTGACTTGGCATGTTTAACACCATGTGAATACAGGGTTCCTGCTCTTCACAGCTTCAAGTCGCTCCACAATGACCTTTCGCTGATGCCCCATCTGCCCTTCCGCAGCGGCGTAACCGAGATCCCCTTCGAGGTCGTCGTCATCTTCGCCGTAAGATATGTCACCGTACAGCTGTTGAGCTATGCTATTGCTGTGCTGTCGCGTCGCTGGGGTGGCATATGAATATCGCCGCTGATGCTTTTGCTTCTGATGGCGTTCCGGTTCGTATATGTTGAGTGCACGAGGCGGGCCTTGATGGCCAGCAGGACTGCTAATGTTGCCTCTGGGTTGTGAGTGAGATTCCATCAATGGCTTAATCTGCATGTGCGGCGTGGAAGAACCGATGTCTCCGGAAGCGTTTGGGGATGGCGTATCGTTGGGCGACATGGCAAATTCATAAGCTGGACTTGCAGTGTCAAATCTACCAGATCGAGGCATATCGGCTGGGGCTGACGCAAGACCGAGAAGATCATCAACGGGGACTCGGCTTGTCGGCAGGGAGCCTGTGATATCAGCTTCATCCATTGACTGTCTCTGGGTAGTGCTGCGGCGCATCTCTGAAGAGGTCATCCTCATGGGGACAGCAACAGGCACATCGACGAGATCATCCCAGACGCAGACTTTGGCCCGGCGAGTCAGCTCTAGTGGACCATGATCTGGAGTTTTGAGCGCCTCTACAACATTCCAGGCTTGGCCTTTCATAACCGCAATCTGCTTGGCAAACATGCGTTCTTGAAAGTCTTCGTCCATTTGAAATACTCTTTTGAGGGCCATTTGCGTCTCGCTCCACCAGGCAGTCGACGTGAGCAGAGGTAAAAAGTGATCTCGCGTCTTTTGTGAAAATGGTCTACCAATGAGATCGACCGGAAGGAAGAGCCAACCAAACGGAAAACTGTATTCATTCTGTTAGATATATCATGTTATACTTTTCTTTTTTCTTCTTCTTGCAAGTGCGCCATCAATACTGACCTTCGCCAAGCATCTGGATGCTTCCATGGCCACGAGAGAGAATTGTCAATGGCGCCGATTGACATGTTTGGATCGTCTTTGCTGCGGGCAGAAGACACCTTCATTGGTTTCTGGTGTTTATAAGGATAAGGGGCTCGTGTGGGCTGAGGAGGCATCTCTGAGGCATCTATCGGTCGTACATTGATCTGTTCTTCGTCTTCTTCTGTAACAGGCTCCATGTTGATTTGAACCGCATCTGACGCCAGCGATACCTTGTTGGTCTCCCAGTCCACCTTGACCATCCAGTTATCCAGGCCACGGTCGGTGTTTCTCATAATGTAGTCCAGAATGACGAGCTTCTCCAGCTCCTCTCGAAAAGACTGCTTCAGCTGTTCCGTCCACACGAATTTATTGCTTCCCGGGGGTACATCTTGTCGAACATCGTCAGGCTCATCATCACTGGAAGCTACATCACCTGCTGATGCGGAAGCAGATGGACGACAGCTTTCGGTCCACCGCTTTCTCTTTTTTCGGTTGGCATCGTTTGAACGGATTCCGGACCAGTACTGATCTGGCCAGGGATTCTCCCGTAGAAAAACGTTGGCATCTTTGAAGCCCTTGAGGAAGACTTGGAAGCTACCAGGTTTGGCGGGGAGAGGCTTCTTCTTCTTCTGGAAACTTCGCCTATCCCAATAAGGGTAGTGGAAGGACTTGGAAGACAGCCACACCACATCAGTGTAGGGGACTAGATGCGTCCGTAGTTGGCAGTCAAGCACATATGCTGCAGCTTCGCTCACGTAAGAGAGGTTGGGGATAAGGCTATAGTCGTTTGAGGTAGGGCCAATTGATTAGCATTACATACATTGGATACAGGAAAGCGACAATAAAAAGCAATTGGAACTTACCAAGCTCGGCCGAAGAAGCAGGGAAACAGATTTCGGTGTATCCATTTGTTCCACTTGGGGTTTCCCGCTGCATATGGCTCTTCGTCCTTGGGCTTGAATACTCCGACAATCTTGCCATCCAGGTCGCGAGCAAAGTAGCTGCCGGAGCTTCCTTGTGATATCATGCTAGGATGGACTTCCTGTCTGATTGCTTGTCGTACCTTTTCGATGACGGCCTCGAACTCCGCCTTGGTCATGGCACCAAGCTGCGGCTCAGCGAGAGCCTCGGCAGATATAGGTCGCACACCTTCTGGCGGTTGGAAGACGGAGTGATGGATCTCTAATCGCTCTTCCTCTCCAAGACTACTCCTGCCCTTGCGCTTAAACTTGGCCGCAATTTCTTCGGCCCAGCGCTCCAATCGCGCATTGATAGCCTTGATATCGACTCCGCCATTGCTTCCAAGGCGACGACGAAACTTGGGCCTTGATGGGCCAAGCTTAGGGCTAGTAACACTTGAATGGTGGCGAGGTTGAGATATAGGTGCATAGCGCGGTGTGGATGAGGGCTGGAGGGACGCGGTCGATTCGGCAAGGAGATCATTATCGGAATCGTCGCTGAGGTCTGCCTGGGCTAGGCGTTCGTATCCTGTCGTTGCGGGGCGGTATCGAGGCATAGTCTAGAAGCCGAGCTTTGTGAAGAGAAGAGAAGCGTTCCTTTTCCTTTTTTTTCTTTTTCTTTTTGTTTTGATTAAGACCGAGCTATCAAGATGCTTGCTTTGTCATGGGTCAGCAAATTGCTTTTCTGGCCGCTATGCCCGTTTCTTTGATAGTTGCGACAGCTAGGGAGCTCTTAGCCTTACTTTTGATGAGAGAGAGAGAGAGACTCGGGGTAGGAACGAGATGGCCGCAAGATGTTTCAAGCTCTTAGCGAAAGGAAGAATCAAAAAGATGAAAAATAGATTGAAATTGATGGAAGACGGCGTAAGTATTCCGCATTAGTTGGAGAAGAGAATCAGGTCACGATTATGAAGGAGTACGGAGTAAAATGCGAGAGAGCAAAAGGCAGGGGGGAATTCACGGCATCACTATGATGTTGATTTTTTTTTCCTTTTTTTTTCCTTTTTTTTTTTTAGCACAGGCAGAGGCAGTTTTGTATTTCCCTTCTCGTGACAGTGAGAGAAAGCCAGGTGTTGCAGCAAACGGGTTGTTTGTTGTTGCTGTGATGATGCGTTGTTTGGGAGATTGGAAAAGCCGAGTTGAGCTTGTTGTCCATGCACCAAGAAGTAAAAAGCCACAGGCAAGCACATGTCATCGCGGCTGACCTTCCTTGTACGCCATCGAATTGTCAGAAAGGGAGGGAGGGTGGCGCGTCTCCGTATGTACTTTGTACTTGTACCGATAAGTACTAAGCCACTTCCAGCTTACATAAGCACACAAGGCAGCGTCATGTAAGGGGCGAAGTTTCTCCACCCAGCCCAGTCCACATATAAAACGGCTTATTGATGTGAGGACTCCTAGGACTTTACTTTGATGATGCTGTCGTTATACTAGTATCTGCCTGACAGCTAGCCGTATGTATCCGTGTGTATGTCTTGCTGGTATGAGAGAGAGCATGTGTATGCGTATACTCGTATTGTGTTAATATGCGTAGCTTCAAGCGGTATATGTTGGGTCCCCGTGATTATGAATGGGCTGAATCTTCCAGTGATATACGGAGTAATGATATATCATATATCAACCCACCAACCAGCTTAAAGAGTCCTCTCATTAGTTCCAATAGTGGCATTGCTTATCTGCGACATGCCGAACGAATGCCTTATTAGTATGCAGTAGTGTTGACCACCGCTCGTATGCAGCACCAATAACTAACAGCACGGAGTAGCATTAAGCTGAAACTTCAAAATATGCATATGAAACTGTACCTCAGCCGCAATTGTGCCATGATGTGTACCTACGCATATGAGCTGTAGGACATCCCGAGAGGGCTGGAAAAGAAAGCAAAGGTTGTATCGACTGTCTCTTTTGTAGCTTTGCGACCTGGACGATCAGACGTTCTATTAGTTCATGCAATCCTATCCCGTCTCTTTGTTAATGTCCGCGACTAGATTAGCTTGACTCTGTGGGTGATATTTCAGTGCCCTTGCATTGATTTGTGGGGATTAGAGACCATTTTTTCTTAAAGAGGTTTCCTCTATACGAGTAGTCGGTAAGGCATGCGAAAAGCTACGGTGAGAGAAACGTCTGCTTCGGAAAAAGTATACCAGCGAAGAAGCAGGTAAAAAAAGAGAGGGAGGGGGGTAAGGGGGCTGTTGAGTGTAAACACCATAGTATCAAAAGACATAAATGACCTCGAGGCATTGTACGTCGAGTTGAAGACGAGTATGAAAGAGAAAGGGATATAAAAGGTAAGCCTGTTATAATGCGTCACCGTAAGAAAGCCACCATAAGAGTGCCACCATGGGGCAGAGTAATCCGAGCAGCAATCTGAACCGGATCCACAAACTTTCATGAAATTCACCTCTGTTTGATCCGTAGTCGTTGTAGGTGTTATAACCTAACTGCCTGCTGTTATTATTATGATCCTTTTCCATAACCCATTTTCATGCCATGCCCTTTTTTTCCTTTTTTTGGTATCCTCTCATCTCTTAAAACCGGTGTCCTGAAAGGTAGCGTTGCATCCTTTATAAAGACGGGTTTAAATGAGATTATTTTGCCCATATGTAGTAGAAAACCTTATGATCCCATCACTATATCCACCTTTGTGATCTTCGAACTCTGCCTTCTTTATTTTAGCCAGTGCAACATAGAGTGCGCACCTATTCTCCTTAAACTCCATCGGCACGTTGTATAGATCCGCTCGCCTTCGACATTGACTTCCCGTCCGTGCTTTTGTTGTTGCACAACTCTATTTGTTCCACGTCGGTAGGATTTAGAGTAGTAATCTTTTCGCCGATCCAAGATTCCTCAGACCTTGGGGCAAGACCAAGATTCGAACCAATGAGTTGTGGAAACATGTGAGCTAGGATAAGACGTATAGATGGAAGACAAGTGCAAATAATGCTTATATTGACCTCGACTGTGGACCACCAGGCAATATTCCAATGGTCCCACGTTGGATTCGACGAGTTAGCAAAGTAGACCAGTGACTTGAATCGTACAATGGAGATGATCGTAGCGCTGTGATGAGGTTAGCGGCTACTCTGTATAAGTACACGATGGGTGAGATGTCGCACATTGCTCCTGTCATAAACATGATGGCTGCACTTAGCTTTCTTTTCCAATGGATATCAAGCTTGTAGAGTTGGATTAGAGGGACGCCTATAAGCCAGATGTCTACTGCAACATTGATAGCTGCATTTGCCCATCCAAGAGCATTGACGTTGATGCAGTGCCCATGCGAAGGTCGGTTATCGCTGAACTGCTCCCAGGTAAAGCTCAGGGGCACACATTGCACAAAGCTTCCAATAATAAAACTGAGGCTGGAGGTGATGAGAAAGATGATGGTACCCCAAATCAATCTGTGAAATATTTTCCCAGGGAATAACTCAAGATAAAAGAGCGATAGGCTGATCTTTATAATCGTCATAATAGTCACATAGAGAATCTGCATGGCAAAGAACCACCGAGCGAATGCAGTGGCAACATCTGGAGTCAATGTCCAAATATCTTGGCCCAAGCCGTGATCAGTCAGCCCAAAAATATTGAAGGCGGTGCAAGGTATGGCGACGAGACCCGCTGTCATCAACGTCCAGTCATCTGGCCCAAGTGCCTGCCTGATACTGAAGAGATACTTGGATACGAAGCGGATGCCGGCGATGATAATGGTTATGGAACTGAGGGTAAGATTCATAACCTTAAAACTGCGAGAGCGATTCCGTACTGGGGCGCCACACATCGTCTGAGTGACGTTCATTGTGACTGGGATGAAATGTTAGCTGCGAGAATACTGGTAGTGATTATGTGGAGAGGGTTTGACGACAATATCGATACCAAAGAAAAGAAAAAGAGAGGGAAAAAATACCATACCTAAACTATCAGAAAAGTCACAAGATGCCTTGAAGCATGCCAAACTTTGGGACTGCTCAGTCAAACTGTTGCACACACAAGATAAATCAAGTTCCGAGCAAGCTGCAGTAAAACATTCAAGCTATTAGTCCCAGTTAGTCTCTTTGACATCAAAAGCATTCATGCTAAGGAAAGAGAGGGGGAAAAAGGTCGTGATGATGAGATCCACCTCATCAAGAACCAACAGCAATTGTTATTTACTTACAGCACATAACGGTAGGTGGGCCGTTGTCGACTGCGGCTCGACGCGAGAGTTGAGCAGATTTACATCGATTTGTTGGTCTGAACCAAGAGACAGAACGGCGGTAGCAGCCGCAGCAACAGCGACCGCTGCAATAACGAGTGATGATCTTCGAAGCATGGCTACGATAAAATCCGATGAAGTGCGTATGATGATCCTCATGGAGATCGCAAGGAACAATAACGAGAAAGGGGCACCGTGATATTCATAAGAAGGCTCAAAGTTAACACATACCCTCCTCTCCTTCTGAGAGCAGTTTAATCGCCGACTGATGTTGCTAATCTCTCCCTTGCTTCCTGGCTGCCGTCTTAGGTGGAGTGCTGGCGCTCGGCTGGGCTGCAGGGCAAGACTTGCGAGCAGGGGAAGAAAGAAGCCAGAGGCTTTAGCATAAAAGTTTTTGTTTATAAATATGGAGTGCGATGTGTATAAAAAGTGAAAACAGAATAATAAAAGATGGATGAGCCAGGTGAGGTGGAAAGGTGGAGAGGAGAGAGAGAGAGAGAGGGGGGTATGGTTGAAGTGAATCAACTTTTCAATATGTAGCCCTGCTGTTCCTCCTCTAGCCTAGACTGCCGCATTTTCTCACCTATTAATCAGTAAAAGTTGACATTGTGTATCGGTGAGAATGATAAGAAGGCTGATGACGGTCATCGTCATGCAGCAAGGGTTTCGAGAGAAAGAAGAAAGGATATATAGAATCGCCTCCAAGGCCAACTGGTAGCTGATTATGCCGGCAGTTCTTTTGTTCCTCTGGCTATAGATGGCATCGTCCATATTTCACTAGATTTGAATTTCTTTGGGCTCCCCCGCACAGCAGTGCAGCTGCAGGGATCGTTTCGCTCTGAGCCATCAAGATCAATTTCCCTGTCTAGAGATTCAATCTTCCCTCAGACAGTCCCATATCTCATGGAGACGAGAAGGCAACTGATCGGCCCTGAAGTACTTCATACTTCGTAAAGAGAGCTTGTAATAGCAACCGTCCACGGCACATATCTGAGACACGGCATCTACTTCACCTTTCGCCCTCAAATTTCTGGTTAGTGCTTCTTGATGCGGACCGACTAGGTTCGGGATAGACCGAAGGGATGCTCTGTTTTTTACTTTTTTTTTGTTTTGCTTTTTTCTGGTACGAACATCTCCCTTTCCCCTGATATGTGATATGAATGGCTGTCTGATGAGACATATGGCTGAACTAGGGCTAGAAGCGTTCCCTCTAAGACTGGCAGCCCGTTCGGACAATGTCTTGGTAAATCACCGCTGTACAAGACCAATCTCACTCCTGGATCGAAGGAGTGTGTGGGTGTTTTTTTTTTTTTTTTTTTTTTTTTTTTTTTTTTTTTTTTTTTTTTTTTTTTTTTTTTTTTTTCGCTGGAAATCATCCTGAACAAGACGATTTATTCGTAAATCTACTGAAGCCTTCGATACGCTTTTCCTGTGGCCGACCTTTGATTCGAAGCTCTCTCAGGAGGAGGGTTTGGCGCCGTTTAGCCCACATAGTCGACCAGGAACCTGCATGGCTCAACAAAGTACTCGCATTTCATGCAGGCGACAGCCATGAACGGGCTGAAAAAGAGTCCCTGTGCTGTTTTGCTTGTTTCTTCCGAAAATTTGAGCCAAGGGGATGTGGCAAGGATGCAGACAACCAGCCTATCATCGATCGCTTTGATGTGTGGGCTAAACAAAAAAAGAAAGAAAAGGAAAAAAGAAAAACACACGCATACAAATACAATGCCACACACCGAGTCTGCTACATGGCCCATCATTCGGTACAGCCGTTGGTGCATAACTAGCTGGCCTGTACCAAGGTAGAGGAATGCATAAAGTCATGCAGCTCTATGACTGCCATTTCTGGCATTATAGGTGCTATCACCTCGTTTTTGGGAAAGAATGCTGCTTTTTCATATGGTCGTTTCTTAAGAACCACTCGCGGCTTTCTTCGAAGCTGTCTCTATCATGTCCTGTCGGGAGTGTGCGGTATACCTGGTTATCGGAGCCATTTGCTGGAGCCTTTGAGAAACAGGAGGGCCTCTATGCTGCGAGACATGCTTCCCTTGGGTCTTGCTGTTTATGCTGTACGGAGTAATCCAGCAGAGTTTGAATAAACAAACGCAATTGTTGCTGCCGTTTGGCCTCCGCTGTGGCGTTTGGGGCGGTGGCAGTCAGGAGGGGGACCAAGTTCAACACATATTACGTGTTGCGGCAGATTGCCTTTACTCATCTGGGGTCTAAGACATGATTATGATGTGTCAACCATAGCTACGGATATGCGGTGTTATTCACAGAGACAAATGCTGGTGATACGGCTGGCCAGGGTTTGTGTGAATGCTGTAGCCTTTCTTTTCAATATGTACCGGTCTGTACTTCGGACATGAGCATATTCAACCAGTCCATTTTAGAAGAAGAGAAAACTGGTGCTGGTTTGAAAAAGGTTGATTGCATGTAACTAGATACGCGCCCTATATCAAGAGAGGTGAGTTTAAGCAGTTGAGCGACATTGAAGAGAGTTTGCGGTAGTGCAATGAAGTAGAAATGTCGGTGTCCCTGATTTTTGTATGCGTAGTATTATGTCCGAAAATGCTTCATCTAACCCTTGCATTATTGATGAGATTCATAATCAGCGAATAGGCTCTTGATTAATAAATGATGACAACAATGTATATATGCTTATGATGTGCATGCATGTACCTGTGCTCGGGTGTGATATGTTCGTGCAGTGCTGAAGATCTCGTTAGGTTCGATTCTTGCTCGGGATTTGGCTGTAGGCATTGTCCTTGTTTTTGTTTTTGTTTTTGTTTTTGTTTTTGTTTTTGGAAAAGTTTGGCTTTTTAAAGGCACTTAAGTCATCACACGTCATCGTCCCATTGATAAATAACATGACGTTCTCCCAGCACTTCCTTCAAAGACAAGACCAAATCATCAATAGCAGCCAAGAACTTCAAGTAAGAAGACACAGCAACGCAATACCGTCGATAGTTTTCATCTCGCACAAGAGTCGTATTTAGCTCAACCTTGAGGTGCTGTGCATGTGATAGAAACTCAAAACAGGTATGGACAAGCGGTACGGGCAGTCTCTCGGGGAGAGCAGAGCCAGTCCTCAAGGCTTGCTCAACGATTACCAATACGGCCATGATGTTTCTAATGGCACCATCATCCAACATACCAACAGCATTAGCGAGGCGCTCTTGAAATTCTTTAGGAAGCGTAGTCGATAAAGACAAAAGTCTTCCTAGTGCTTGATTCATGTTCTGGCAGTGTTCTTGAGTTTGTTTAAGGACATTTTGATCGAATGGGCTGACACTGAAGTCTGCTCGCAACATTGCTATCGACCCGTTCAGCGAGGAGAGTATCTCTGCAACTTCGAGCGTTAAGTCTTCTATGGCAGCAGCACCAATGGGATTGGCCTGGTTTGTCCGGCTCCAGTGTGACAAAAGGAGAGCATAATAGTCCGACAGGGTTCGCACAGTATTCGCCAGCGTCTTACTCACATGTCCGGTGGCGGATGGGGGCTTGGGAAAGAGCTGGACGATAGTTGCAGCAAGAAAGCCCAGCAACACGGTGACTAATCGTTTCCAGAACGCTTGGTAGCCCAGGCCTGGAGATCCATACTGCGGGTTGTGATAGAATTCATAGCTAAAGCCAATGACGAGGACGAACGTGACCCCAACCATGACGGTTGCTTGGGTATAGGCCAAGGGCAAGAACACTCTCCACCACATGCATATGACAGTGATCACAGCCACAATCGCAGCCATGCCATATGGATTGCCTCGACCGCTTCCAGATCCTATGTACCATGCCACAAGGCCCAAGAGTCCTCCAATTACTGTGCCAAGTCCTCTTGAGACGAGGGAGAAGGTAAAATCGGCCATGTAGAGGAGCAAGCAAGTCTGCGCTGTGATGACAGCCCATAGTCCCTTTTCGCGGTAGAAGAAACTGGCCGAGTGATGAATAGACGCGGGAATGGAGGTAGCAAGTGTTACGATAACCATCCGGAGCGCAAACATACCAGCTGGGTTGGTGAGCCAATGGTATGTGCCGACAATAGCCCTGCTTAGTAGACCTCTGCGAATAGGGGACTCGTACCCTCGAATAAGACGAAGTCGGCGGCGTACTTCTTTAGACTGTTCATCAGCTACATCAGGATCGTCTGTGGCGCCGTCATCGGAGACACCAGCAATGGGGGTGGTTTCTCTCCCGCTGAACAGCCATTTAAAGGCATAGCGCATGCGAGAGGGAACCCAGATACGGTGTTGTGTTTGCAGAGTCGTGAGCTGTAGAACGTGTTTCAGCAGTGTCTCCGTTGCCAGACCCACGCTCAATATCCGCTCTTCCAGCACCATGGACACTACTATGGCTCGCAGAGATTGAGGTTGGAAGGACTCGGGGGCCTTGAGCTGACCATCTTGGTCAAATAGATCAGAGTGGCAGTCTAGAATAGCTTCGGTGGTGTTGGTAATGCAAGACTCGCGAGCAGATTGCAACGTCGCTAGGGTTGCCTCCAACCGTCCAATGAGCCCATCAAACACTTGCTGGGATGGTTGGCCAATCCACCGACGAGTATTGACGGTATGGACACACTCTGCTACAATCTCAATGGACTTTGAGCATGCTTGTAGCACTTCAGCAGTTGTTTGACGCAGGGCTTCTATCATACGAGTACGAAGGGCAGTTTGCTCTGGCGTTCGCAGGGCTTGTATTAACTCTGCATACTGCAGAGTATGTCGATGGCCAATTTCGCGGTCACTCTTTTCACCTGCCGCCGCTTCATTCAAAAGCTTGTCATATTGCAAGCCTGCCTTGTCCGCTTTGCGGAGAGCGATAATACTCGTGATGTGAAAATCGAGCAGGGATACATTAGCTATCATAGTTTGGCGGATACATTCCTGTAGGCCTTTGACGTCGTCTGCATTCCACCGGCCCCGGGAAATGTCCAGCGGGAGAAAGGCAATCTCTGGCTCCATGGCCTTATAAAGCGTAATCATCCCGGACTTGCTTTGCCGCAGCTGCTCTACTTCGAATTCTTGACCAGCTAATCGTGCCCGAGTTGTGTCGAGCGGCATATCAAACATGTGGATGAGTTTTTCCATTTTGCGAAGCACCACATAAGAGGTGGACTGTGGGAAAAAGAGCAAACAGGAAGCAGCACCAATGCCTACACCAATACTTCCTGGCTTCACCAATGTCTATCCCAACAGTGGAGTAAAGGACGGAAGCAGTGGTCCAATTAAGAGGAAGATATCCAAGACGATGGTGCCAAAGATTTGAAGGAGCATGAGCTTGACATTACTCGCTCGCAAGCGGGCTAATGTATAAACAAAAGCGCAAATCATGACATAATAGACCACTGTCACGCGGACATCCAGCATATATCCTTGATAGACCAGCTCCTTGGCTATCAAGGTCGCATTTTGTCCAGTACTCTGTGCCTGAGCAACGGCAGCTTGCTGTAGGGTTTGAAGTTGCGCTTGCGTATCCGAAGCGGGACGTGCAGCCAATGCAGCTTTCATAGTCAAGATGCCCCAAGCCCACCCTAGACACATGCCGAATAGAAGAGAAAGAGAGCCAAGTAGGTAGACGAGAAGGATACCGGCTGGAGGCGTGACGAAGAGTACCAAGGCAGCAAAAAATGTAGAAATGCCAATGCTATGAAGCGAAGGCTCAATGAATACTAGAAGAAAAGCAACCCAAGCTGCGATAGAGCAGCGGAAGAGGGTTTTAATATCATTGGCATTGAAGTGGTCAAGCCATGAGGGCAGTTTCCGCTTTTTGCTAGGCGCTTCCTCCTTGATGACATTGTTGGCAACGTTGTCTGTACCACTATTAACAGACACTTCTTCCGACATGTTGTGTTGATGGTGATCTGCAATAGGCGCGAATGTTGGTTACAAGTTGCGTGTTGGAAGCGCTACGCTTGTGCTCAGTCCCTCATAGCTGACCAACAACTTCGACACTTGATCAGTTATTATGGAGGAGTACTTTGTAATGACTATTAAGATTGTTAGCAATAAAGTCCACCTACTTATACGAAAGGTGAAACAATGTAATATTAATAAGACAGACAAACAGACAAGGGTTGTATTCCCGGAGCAGAGTAGCAGAGACAGAAGCATACAAGTAGACAATGACGGAAAAGAAGGCAGAGAGGATAATCAATGCAGCAGCGATGGATGATCCAAAGGAAGCTTGATGAGGAGAGGGAGGGAGTGTTTTATGCCATGTCTCTCATGACGAATAATGGACATTCAAGGGACCCTGGGAGAAGAAGAAAAAAAGCCATCTTGGTGTGGTTAGATGTCTCACCTCAATTATACTTATTTTCCATGACTAAACAAGGAGAGGAAAGTAAGTGTAGCATCGACGCCGAAGCTCTTACAAAGCTGTGCGCCTAAGCTCCGGAGAAGCAGATGTGACAATTCCGTGGTCCAAATGATGAACCAAGAAGAGGGGGATTGGATGGGGTGCTCAAGAGTAACCCTCTTTTGAGCTCTATTTATTCGTCTCGCTCGGGCATTTCCCTTGTGCAACCAAAGCAGCCTGTTCATGTCTATGGAGTACAAGTACAAGGAAAAGATCATGAAGCTTCGGACGATCCGGGGCAGCCACAGCAAATTAGGTAGATTTGCGGAGTTGAACGGCTCCCACTAGTAAGCTTGAAGTAAGTATAGACGGAGCTGATACGCGTATCTGCCGCCCAAGTTGTTAGCGACTCCTTGTACTAACTACCTAAGTAGGTAGTAGGGGTACTCGTATGACGTTCTAAATCAGCCTTACCATGGCCAAGTCTCATTGTCGATTCAGATTGTGATGGTTCTGTTGAAGATGTTCTGGTCAAAAGCCAAGATGGTGAAAACGGATTGTTTCTATCCTCTCTCCCTTCTTTGCTTCCTTCCTTTTCCTTTTACCCCTCTCTTCGCTATCAATTGCGTGTGGATCTTTGGATCTTTCAATTATAACGGCAAGTCCGCTCTTTGGATAACTCAGTGCTTTCCAATTGACACCTTGTATTATAATTTATCAATATTTTATAGTTAATACTAGCTGAATAGCTGGAGAAAAAGAGTAATACTGCCTAGCTGGGAATAGAAATACTACCCTGAATAAGCAGCTTAAGGACGTACTAGGCCCCAATGAACTACCATTTAACTTCTTTTTCTTTTCTTCCCTATTTAGCCAGCTTCATAATTTTATATCATAATATATTAAGGAGTGCATAGACATTCATTGGATTTGCCTATTCCTTCTACTTTCACACCTTATAATACCCGCTGCTTAGAGACCTTGATTCTAAGCGTGGAGGCATCACAGCGGGTGTAACGGGATAATCTGTTATAAGCTATTGTAAGGGGCAATGCCAGCACAAATTGCTAGCAGCAAATCTTTTGATCATTGGCTCAACTATGTAGCACCCCTTCTGATTACTGTTACTCGGAGGGGCCCTGATTCTAAGCGTAGAGGCATCACAGCGCGCCGTATGCTTGAATGTTTACAAAAACAACTTCCTACTATATCGTCTTGGTATTGTTTTCGCCTAAGATAGATAATGTTCCAATATATACGGAGTACAGTAGGATTGGTTTAAAATTAGCTGAAAACTTGGGTAGAAGAAAGCGGGTGCCGCTTGTAGATTGGCCTGTTTACTCGCTTGATCTTGATGCTATTAAAGATCTATAGAACTACTTAAAGAAGAGATCTGTAATGGATATCCCGAGCTTTCAATACTCCAGAAGAATAATAAATCACTCTAGCTACTTTATTAAGCTGCTGTTGAAGTTTGGAAAGATTTAGTGACGACTTGATAGAAAGGCTGATTTTACCAATGCCCCGCAGACTTGGAGCTGTTGTAGCTGCAAACGGTTGGTATACATTATATTAATTATTAATAAATTGGATTATTTTTGGCTGGAGCATAAGAATTGTGGTTCTATGAAGATATCGCGAGATTTTAGTTTTGTAGGCCGAGCCGATGGCACTTACATAGTTGTACGGGTATGTACACACACAAACTATGAGATCGTAATACTTCTTTTCTCTATGTATATCTACAGTATCTACAGTTCTAGTAGTATCTAAGCATTTATGTGCTCATAATCTTTTTGTCTTTCTTATTTTTGCAAATCCTTGCCATCTCACAGATTACTGTTGCTGTTCGCACCCCTCTAGGTGTGTTAAGGTACCAGTCATTTCTTGAGGCTCGCACACCAGTTTCTACGTTATAATACAGCTTTGCTAGGGTAACGAATCTACAGCTATTTTACAGAAAAATCACGTCAATCGAGAGGTTTTTCAGGCTATCAAAGCCTCCTTATTGAGACTAAAGCAACACAGTTGCGAGCGCAATGTAGGCGCCTTGGGTAGCTCGTATGGGAATAGCGAATAGCCTCAACGCTCGCTGTAAGCCAGCTAAGCCGGGATCAGGAAACCGAGACCTAGAAAACGATCAGCTTATAAGTCTCTTAAAATAAGGCTAACAAAAGAAGAATTTGCCTGTAAGTCTCTCAGATAGGGCTAGTAAAGAGGCCTATTGCAATAATCCCTAATCTGGTAAATAACGCTGCTTGCGAGACGATCGTCAAGGCTAGAAGCTAGGGAAATGTTACTACCTAGCCTACTCGTAAGCGGCCAGACCTAGAGAAAGTTGAAAATGGACGATTTAACACTCAAACGCTAGGTACTATTGGATATGACTTTAAAGGTGATCTCTATGAATACCATGTCATTAAATAACAAGGGAAAAGATAAGTGCTACCTACTATCGCCGTGTCCTTCAAAAGGTTGTAAGACAGTAGCTTGAATAAGGCATAGATTTTATCCTAAAAGAAGATTGTAATTCTAGTCATCAATTAAATATTGTGATAGAGATAAAAAGAATAAAGGCATCATGTTTCTCTATAACGCATTAAGCAGCCTGGATCTCTCTCGAATTTAAAATATATAACGAACGCCGTCTATAAGGATAGAAAGCCGCCTCCCTTGAAATGACCGCGATGAGCTTCAAGATGTAAAGGATGCTTGGGATCTAGACTTAGAGACGGTAAATAACCTTGTTGATACTATACTGACTGGTTTAAAGCTGTAGTAGAATTAGAAAGAAAGATGATAGGTTATTAGTTGGGAAATTGATGTTGTATTCCCAGTTGTATGTGTATGTTCACTTTGCGGTCTTGGTTATTCTGACCACAGCTTGCTAGCTAAACTGATATGGCGCTGTGATGTAGCTACTACTAGGTAAGTACTCTAAAAATCATGATCGCTGGTACTTTTATAAGCAGCCAGTTTCATAAAAAATAGACGCAATATTATGCATTATACTACGTAGTTGGTTGTAATCCATACTACTTGGTATTGACACATCTAAGGATATTGTTGGACACGAGAAGAAAAGACAAGCATGAGACTTGGTCTGCGTGTTCTATATGTTGACAAAAAAAACTAGAGCTGATCAATCCCCAAGAATCCCCAATCTAGATTCATATGTCCTTGTATGCATTTCTCAAGACACTGGATAGCCAAGGCGAAGCGACACACCGCCGCAAAGACTCCGGCGCTCGAGACATGCCTACGGCGAAAGCATCATTCACATACCGGGCCAGAACTTTCGAAATCCTCCGATGCCGGGATCCTTTGCCGGTAAAGTCCCACGGCTGTTTCAACGACACGGTCCGGCATCTCCGTCAAACTTGGAGTGCTCCGGGCCTAAGTAGTGTTTCATATAATCCCGGCGGCCCGTACATTACAAGTAATAGCCCGGCCAACGAGGTGCGCGAGGCTATTGTAGGCGCTTAACGCGCTGAGTCTTGCAAAATATATCCTTTTCGCAAACATCTGTCTGGAATTCGAGACACAATGCCTAGGAGTTTACTGATATAATTCAAAGTGCATGTATACTTGAGATTATCACAACGGAAAACTTATTATGGTGCATCTACTTACATACAATCAAGAAATTACAGCGGATAATTCTAATTCAAAGCATCTATCAATTCACCTCAATCTATAAACCCAAATATTATATAAACCATCAAACAAATTTCGCTAGTATTCATAGCAGTACCCAGTGATGGATTACAAATGCCGGTCCGCCTGCCGGAGCACGTAACCGAGGTCATGAGAATATGGAGCTGAGCTTGTGGCGGGGGTTTGATGTCATACTAGGGGACATTGCTTTGATAGATATATAAGTTGCAAAACTCTATTGCTGTGAGTTATAAGTAGGTTTGCTCTCTTGGGTATATAAGAAGAGAAGAGCTTCAATTGATTCAGCTTTTTTAAAAACATTGCAAGTGATTTACAAGCAAAAAAGCGTCGGCCATCATTTCACATTTCAGCAGTCTCTTCTGATCTTATCACAATGCCGCGAGTCCTCACTCTTAAACATATTGAAGGCGGCAAGCCTGGCCAAGTATATTATCCGTAAGCCTCAATTTAAGAAGAAGAAGAAGAAGAAGAAGAAGAAAAACTACAATTTCCATGGGACCAGTCACTTATTCATTCATCGCAGCATCCAAATCAAAGATATCCCCAAGCCATCTCCTGGTCCACGTGAGTTCCTGGTCCGCATCTCTGCCGCGGCCCTCAACCACCGTGACCTCTTCATCCGCCACCACCAGTATCCCGCCATCTCCTTCACCGCTCCCTTATTTGCCGATGGCTATGGCACAGTTGTCGAAGCAGGGCCCGATGTCACTCGCAAGGACCTCCTCCACAAGCCTGTCCTGCTGACGCCGATGCGTGGATGGGAATCTGATCCTGCCGGGCCGGAAGACGCCCGAAAGTTTGCCGTTATTGGCTCTAGCAAAATTACCGACGCTGGCACCGCACAGGATTACATTGTTGTGCGCGAAGACGAAGTAGAGCCTGCGCCAGAGCATCTTTCACCTGTCGAGGGCGCTGCCCTGCCGCTTGTGGGCCTCACGGGATGGAGAGCCCTGGTGACTAAGAGCGGCGCCGCCTTTCCGGGTAGCAACATCCTCGTCACGGGCATTGGCGGCGGTGTTGCCCTTTCGGTCCTTCAGTTTGCCGTCGCCTTTGGAAGCAACGTCTATGTCTCCTCGGGGGACCCGGCTAAGCTTGAAAGAGCTAAATCCCTAGGCGCAAAGGGCGGCATCAACTACAAGTCTGAGACATGGGAAAAGGACCTGGCTGAATTGCTTCCCAAAGACCGGCCTTATCTCGACGCCGTCATTGATGGTGCTGGTGGCAAACTTGTCTCCAAGGCAGTCCGCCTTTTGAAGGCTGGCGGCGTCATCTCTCAATACGGCATGACAGTGTCTCCCAAGATGGATTGGTTGATGCAGGCCGTGTTAGCTAATGTCGAGCTCAAGGGAACTACAATGGGATCGAAGAAGGAGTTTAAAGACATGGTGGCGTTTGTCAAGGAAAAGAAGATTACGCCCATTGTCAGCAGAACGGTCAAGGGACTGGGAAATATCGAGGCTATTGACGACTTATTTGAAGAGATGGAGCAAGGAAAACAGTTTGGCAAGCTGGTGCTCGAGATTGACTCTGATGCTTCTTCGCCAAGGTTGTAAGCGTGAGATGAATAGAGGAGAGAGAGAGAGAGGAAGATATAAGATAACAACAAGTGCAGTGAAAAGAAAGGGAGTGATACTTCCCTTCAACCATCGAAGTGAAGTGGGATTACAGCAGTATTTGGAAAACCAAATAAATATAGCATCTCGTACAAATAATTTAAATATATACACAAGGCTTTTATAATATGACACGCCATAGAATAGATAACTTCGAGAATACTCCTTCACAGCGTCAACAGTCTTGGGGAGAATTGAGGCGCAGATGTCCTCTGGATATTCTCAATTAACAGATAAACAACACTCCTAACCCTTTTCAACACCTAATATATCAAAATATACCCAGGCTAAAACATCTCTCACTCAGAGATCTTCTTTCTCTTCTTTTTAGGCCTATCACCCTCTTCCGGAGGCACAAATTCTGCTGCTCGCTCCTTTGCCCTATCCTCCTTTGCCTGCTTCTGCTTCTCCTTCCGATCACTGAGCACCGCCCTATCCTTGGCTTCTTTGCTGAGGAAGTACTCGCCGCTCTCAATCTGTTTATCCACCTTGCTCTTCTCCGGCGCTGGCGGGAATGGCGTGTATGTCTTCTTAGATTTGTCTGTAACATGGAGCGGCACCCGCCTCTTGCTCAGCGTCTTCTTCTTGAAATTTGGCAGAAAACGATCCCAGCTCTCCTGAGCCAGCTCAGGATCTTTAGCAAGCTCACGCTTGATCATGAGCTCTTTAATGTAGTAAATGGGGTGAATGTTGTTCATGCAATCCTCGACCACCCTCCGAAGTTCCTTTAATCCCTTGTAAGGCCCCATGGCTGATACGGTGTTGCCATGGACAAGGATGTACGTCTCTGTCAAAAGCTCAAGAGCCTTGAGCGTAGAACCATTGGGTCCCAATATTCGCTGACGGCGCTTGACGAATCGTTCTTTGTTTCGTACTAGATTCCGAATCTTGATAATGTCGCACGCAACGCCGTCTTCCAGGATCTTGACGGCTTGGGGAGCAGGAACGCTTCGCGCCAGAAGTTTGATGAGATCGCGCGCATTCAAAATCGCAGCGGGATCAAATGTTTTTCTCGTCGTCTTGACCGTCATGGAACCCTCCACGAGATCCAGTGTGCAGGCAATACCATGTTTCTCCAACGCCTTTGTAATCAGCGGCCACGCCTCTTTCAGATAGACTTCACGATACTTGGGGAAAAGCGTGGCGAATGATGATTCTTCGGCAAATGTTCCGCCTGCATTATCCTTTGCAGTGAAAGTTTCCACCTTCCATTTATCAATGTCGTCGGTATCCCAGGGCTTATCTTTTTTATGTGTCGACGGCATCGTTGGTTATTCGACCGTTTGTCAAGTTATAACTCTTGAAGTCTCGGCTCGATTCGACTGATAGTTTGAGATTGAGTATCAAATGGTGTGAGAGATTTTTTACATAAGAATTAATATCATAAGTCGAGTATTTCTTTTGGATGGATTATATGTATTTGGAAAGAGTTTGACAGTGTCGAAATGATTTGCTCTGATCTGCTTCTCCCAAAAAATATTTTGGCCGCTGCAAGAAATCCACTGTGTGTTATCGATAAAGCAAATCTTAGTGGATCCCCTACTATAAACGGCACTAGCCTCAACTTCTGTAAAATAAGTTGCGATTGGCATAATCTTGGTGGGATGGAGATGCAGATGCTTTTGAGATTTACAAGATATCCATTGTAATCACAACATTCTGTCTCGTGCGCAAAGCTATTTCAATCATGTCAAAAGCAAAGGCTGCCACCGACACCATCGTCAAGCTGATTGTGGGAGCCGGCCAAGCCAGTCCAAGCCCTCCAGTTGGTCCCGCATTAGGTAGCAAGGGTGTTAAATCTATGGATTTTTGCAAGGTTTGTTGCTCTTTCATATGCGCCACGAGGACGTGCTTTTATTTTATTCTATGTTATTCTTCTTTTTGTTCTGCCGCATTTGTCTAAATAGACCAATTATCAAAGAATTAGGCTGACTCTAAGGCTTAGGAGTTCAACGCCAGGACAGCAAACTTGGTGACGGGCACTCCAATGCCATGCCGAGTCACTGTTCGGCCAGATCGATCGTTTATTTTTGATATACGAACACCTCAAACATCTTGGCTATTGCTCAATGCGGTGGGCGCGCCAGTAGGCAAGAAGGGGAACCGAAAAGGTGTTAGCAAACCCGGACATGAAACAGTTGGCACCATCAGCTTAAAGCACGTTTACGAAATCGCCAAGATTAAACAATCAGAGCTTCGACTGTCGGGATTATCGCTTGAAGGGCTATGTCGATCTATCATATATCAGTGCAAAACAATAGGAATTAATGTGGTGGCTTAGCATTACCATGGAGGAGAAAGAGCATATCAAGATGATGGCATTGGGTAACGATGGTTGTGTATATACGGGATGCGCCAATTTGTACGATGAAGGTTCGAAACGAGAAATATTATAGACCATTTTTCAACAATTTCTTCTCCTTTTTATTTCCGGTACGTTATAATATTCTTTTTGGGCACTGGGATTTGCTTGAACGAGGTATGTATACATGACTCTGAAGACGCACATCATCACCAATCAAGTATCGCTATGCATCCATCCGACAATTTATAGTGCCTTTAGCTAGTTACCGTAAAGAATCGAATCAAAACAGGTATCAGTCGCTAGTATCGGCAAGTTTCGCTATTGGGCATTTTCCTTGCAAACCTGAACGCTCGGGCTTGACTTGATGCCACACACACATACACACACACACACACACACACACACACACACACACACACACACACACACACACACACACACACACACACACATACATACAGAAAGAGAGAGAGAGCATCCGTCATTCATTTTGCCCACCGCTTTCCTGCAGGTATGCCTGATTAAAAATTGATGGCAATTACTTGCTTTGATAAGGCAATTAAGCTTTCGTGGTTACTGGTTACACCGAATTCGGCTGTACGTAGGATTCGCGGAAAGCTCCGTGTAGGAAGAAGAAGAAGGTTTTTTAGCTATCTTTGGCCAGAAACATATCGCCAGGATTGATATATTATATATAAGCCTCCCACAGATTTAAAGCCTAGAAGGCACCTTCTTCCCCTCATATTGACTCTTCCTGCTCATCCAACCCCCATCAACATACACTCACTCATATTTATATACAGCTGTTCGCTTGCCTTTTCAAATATATAAATATACATACATATCATATATATATATATATATATAAATATAAATACAAAGACCGCTCCTGCAACGAATAAACCATTTCTCGGTAAATATTCATCATCATAATCGCAATTCAATCATCGGCATCAAAGCTTACAAACGCAGAAATACGTACAGCAAAGGCGAAAAAAAAAAAAAACCAAAATGCCCTCCTTCGCTTGCACTTGTGGCCGCAGCAACTTCGGATCTGTCAGAGCCATATGGCAGCACAGAAAGACTAAAGCCCAATGTATCTGCAGTCTTTGCAATGCATGCCTCGGCACGACCAAAGGCCTCAAAGAACATAAGGCAGCCAACCCAAAGTGCTCGCGAAATCGACGGAAAGACGTTTATTGGTGTTGCAACGATTGCCACAAGCTATTCGGTAGCCAAGATGATTTGCGCAAACATCTTAAATCTACTGGACATGCCGTTGAGTTTCGATGTTGTGATTGCAATCGAAGCTTTAAGGACTCGCAGGCCCTGGACAACCATCTTAAAGATAAAGTCCACAAGAAGCCGGCCACGAGTCCGAAAAAGATACATTGCAAAGACTGTCATCGTACTTTTAAAAGGAAACAAGATTTGCAGCAACACCAGGATTCTTTGGCCCATCGTCCCATCTGCGACTTGCCGTGTATCGGGAGGAAACTCTGCTGCATCAAGTGCAATGCTCGCTTCCCAAGTTTCTCAGCCATGGTTTCTCATCTAGAGAGTGGCTCCTGTCTGTCAGGCGTAAATCGACAGCGTCTTAACAGTCTGATATTCGTACAAGATGCTGATGAAATCATTACCAGCACCAGCGGTACGTTTGAGGCTTTGACAGGGGCTAGACTTGAGACCGACGAAGATTCGACAGACCCGGGAGCCATGACGCCATCAAGTACAGATTCAGAGACGGCTACGGAGGGAGTGATTTTAACTCCAAGCAATAGCCAGCTAAGCTTCCTGAGTCTTATTGGAGAACAGCGGGCCAGGTCTGAATCTTCTGGAGATGGAAATGGCTGTACAGACTTATCAGAGCTGAAGTTTTGCTTTTGCCCTATTTGTCCCGGTACTAGACGGCCATTCCTTACAAGAGGAAGCCTCGAGTCGCACATAAATTCGCCTGCTCATACACCCAAGATGTTCCACTGCCCATCGCTGCTCTTTCAGGGAAAAGCGAGCAAATCTGGATCTAGCCAAATGAGACAATTTTCCACTGTCAGTGGGCTTGTGGCACATCTCGAAAGCGGCGCTTGTCGTGACGGGAAAGCTAGTTTGCGGACTGTGATGGAACTCATGGAAACTTGGCTCGAGGAAATGGGGATATCGTTCAATATGTTGAGTATCTAAGTTGTTGTTGGCCGGCTGACGGGAATACGGGACGAAAGCTATTCATGTACAATTATTGATTCTAGTTAATAGAGATTGCATTTGGATAAATAACCTGTTATTTCCTATGACTCTTGCAATTGAGAGAGGATAATTCCGTTGTTCTAGATTCTAAAATTTTCAACGACAGTTTTCATACATGAAGTTGTCTATTCAAGATCTTCAACCTACCTGAAGCTACTTAGCACATCCTTGATTAAATGGCAACGACAACAAAAATAGAAACTGGATGAGCAGGTTTCATTGTGGACAACTTGTGGATCTTACTATGTATAGATGCTGGTTCCAGTAATATTGCATCGAGTCTCAATCATACTGTTCTTCTTGTTAAGACTTAGATATAACCTGTGGACACTATCAAAAAAAAAAACATTTCATAAGTCAGGGCCAATGCCTCGCCTGAAGACAGTGGCGATTGTACTGGCAAAATGCAGATGGAGGCGACTTCTTGTAGTCCGTATAAGTAAGGTATATACGCGGCAATGCCGAAAGCCCATAATTATCGGAAAGCTGATGATTTCAATTGATAGCTAACTAGACGGCAATACGGGATAAAAGAAGCAGAGTAGTAAAAGAAAAAAAACTTGTTTCCATCAACAAAGTCTTTCTTTGCCGTCACACATGATGGACGATATGATCCACATGTGGAGTTGTTCTAGAAAGTTGAAAGGCGAAAAAAGAAAAAAGAACAAACGGAACTTTGATGAAGCCGAAACTCGGCCGTAGCAAAATTGACGGGCGGTTTCTTGCATCAATTGCTAGTATACGGAGTACTACTTCTGTTGACTGAGGCTCAGCCACAGGGGAAGAAAGCATCACCGCCAGTTATACGAGAGTACTCGTGGAATCGTAGGCGACAACCCCAGCCCCCTGTCACGGTAAGCTTCATTGAAAGGGCGCTATTACGGCCCGATTTACGGAGTAAGAAAGGGAGATATGAATACAATCATATACGGAGTACTTAACCTGTATTTCGTTGCCAATGTGTGCTTGCTGTCCCCAAGATCTAGATAGCTGGTTGATCTCATGACCCGTCGTCATTTCTTTTCTGTTTGACTCGATTAGGGTCGGCTAACGAGGCAGTTAGATGCAATGAAGAGCCTTCAAACATGTCAAGACATGGACGAGGAAGAGGGGAAGAACATACGGAGTACCAAGATGAAGAAACGGATGATGCGCCATCCTACATACTACAAGTAGTCGCCAATCATGGCAGGCGTAGAGAAATCGACGTGGCTGTACTCCGTATATCCGCCCGTATCCACGGAAATTCTATTCATCATTGATAGGACAAAGACGCAGGATTCAGAGAGCCCATGTGGATACCAGAAGGCAGACCAGATGCAACTCTATGGAGTAAATAAACCATGGACATACTCCATCCATATCTATGAACCGAGGCAATTAGTAGATGCCTAAAAGTAAGAGTACGAGAGACAGCTCACGATACTTTGTATTCTACTCAGACACGGATCCGAGAGCCACGGATGTACGGAGTAGTTCGAGTAGTTTGAGTCTTGTCATCGTGACCAGGCTGACGATCCAAAAGGGCCTGCCACTGGTAAGTACAAAGTGCGCTGTAGCCAATCAATCAAGACTTTGTGCGAATCCCATCCCATCCCATCCCAGATTGGCGCTGAATTACTACAGCAGGTGCCTAAGTAGCCCGTAAAACTCGGCAAAACCAAGAGAGAGGGCACCGTAGTAGCCGGCCGGTAATAAGAAAATGGATGGATGGATAAGCTGGGATTGGCAGTGATGGGGGAATTTTCTAGATTGAGCCTCGAAAGCCCAAAGAACAAAGCGCCTCCTTCCCCCCCGGAGATTCAAACTAAAAGCATCGGCGATGAACTTTAGCAGTACAGGGACCTACAGTACAAGACAGTACGGAGTATTTGTACCGCAAAGTACTTCCTTTACTGCTGGTAGAACACGCGAGGGCGGTACTAACTCAACAAGTACCTTGAGATGGGGCGATCTGTACCTCTTAAGCGCTTGTCGCGGGAACAAAGTGGCAGCTGAGCCGCGGATACTTTATGTGCTCAAGGTACCTGAGAAGAGGGGGAAAAGTACGGGGTGCCGGGGTTCCTGCACCGAGTTTGTTTATGGCCTGTGGGCGAGTCATTCAGTCAGTTTCTGGTGCAAGTACCGACTCTCAAAGGGGTAGTACTTGAGTATCAGTACTCCGTTGTAACGTAAAAACAGGCATTACAGGTAAGTAAAGTAAGTATTAGCACAGGAAGCAGCACATCTTTGCCCATTGATAGTAGCAATAGGAGCCAAAGAACTTGTACCAGGAGCGGTAATCAGTGCCGACCCAACCAGTATTGCGTACAAGTATGAACTCATGACCCGCTTCAAAGATTCAATCACAAACAAAGAATTCTTGGAAATAACGCCATGTGCCCGCCCACGTAGTCTCTGCTAGTGTCTTAGTAGTAGGCTTGTACTGTAGCATCGCACTCCGTTCTCTGTACGTTTATATCGGCAAGCCAAGATTCAATCAAGGCTTCCAGTACATGCATAAAATATTAAATATAAGAAGAATGCGTAAATCAGCTACGAGTATTAACTTGCTCGCTTTAGAGGTAGATGCAGCCCCCCTGCTATAATATCGTATAGACTGTATTACTAGGTAGAACTCCGTATTTCTAGCGTTCTGTGCCTGTACATACAGGCCCGGAATCCCCTACAAGCACCTGGCACTAACCACTAAGGCTCTGCCCCCACTATCGGCCATCCGTTTTTTTTTTTTTTTTTTTTTTTTTTTTTTTTTTTTTTTTTTTTTTTTTTTAAAAATCATCGCGCAAACCAAAGTTCCACGTCAAAAGTGTGTTCGCTAGGCCAACCGGCTGCGCTATCCCGCCCCGGGTCCTCCAAAACTTCTCTCCCACAAAGATTCCCTTCTTTCAGCCTCTTTAGATCAAAGGCATCTTTTGCTTTGCTTATCTTTCTTGGCAAACAAGAAACCTCGCAATATCGTCTTACTCCATGGCGTCGCCAGCGCCCGAAAAGGCGCCTCTTCAGCAGGAAGCCGTTGCTGGTAAGTTCCTTTTGAGCTGTCCGGCGCATCCGTTTGAGACA
>JACBYL010000807.1:0-82310 GCA_015266385.1 Trichoderma oligosporum | reverse complement strand
CAGAGAAAGATCCAGCTCAGTCTACACAATATACAGTGATAAATCTGACTAACCTATTGACGAGATCCATTATTATGATCGCGACCACGGATATGACAAAAATCGATGCCTATTCACACTTCAAGAATGGGGAGAGCGCGTGGGAGAAAAAGTAATGGCAAGTGGGACTTCTAGCTGCGAGTCATAAGAACCACTCTGTAGCCCCTAGAGCGCTAAAGTATCGCACGTAGTAAGTAGATGGGTTGATCTTAGGCCTCCGGTTGCGGCGCAATTGATTTTAACTCACAGTAAACTTACTCCTTGGTGGGAGCATTAATGTTAGTGATGGTAAGACACTTTGCCCCTAAAGAGTTGCCGTAATTGCAGCCTGGTCTACCCCATACTTGTATTGTTTATATGTTTGAGGGCATTGTTCATTGAAGCCAACAAATTCTCTGTGCACGCATCTACATCAAGTTTATATACGGAGTACAACTACCTACATAGCAGTATGTGGCTGCCTAGGTACCTGCTATGGTAGGTACCTAGTACTAATGGTAAGCCACAACACTGCGTCAATTTACATCTCAAGTAATTTCGTTTATCATGCACATCTATCAAGTTTTCTTTTTTCATAAGACAATCCTAGAGCCAGTTTTAAATATTTTATCATATTAATTATTAATAGTAAGTCTTCAATTATCTCAATATATAATATTTATTACTTGTATATCAGTACTAACCTATATACCAGGTAAACATACCTCGATTTATCGGCGCTTGGTAGGTATTTATATCGTGCCCAAGGAACATCGCGCCGTCTACTATACCAGGTCTACATCTCTGAAGAGAAGATACCATACAGATGAAACGGCAATCTCGATTACTTGACCTTGAGGAAGGGCCACTCGAGTTATCATAACGGGAAAGGGCAATAAAACAATGCTGCTGGTACACCAGCTATCATATTCTGCGGCAGCGCAGTGAACTCTTCGCCATGACCATTCTACCATCCAATGCTCAGAAGAGAAATAATAAGAAAGACATGCGCTGCGATTTGTTTCGCTTTGAAAGACGAAAATGAACATCTCAATAGTGCGCCGCGTTCTTCATGTTGCCATTGTACTCAATAGGATAAATCATAAGTAAAATGTCTGAAGTCATTGCCAAATGGTGGACAACCCTTTCATTTCAGTTAGCTTCCCAACATCGGTTGGTTCAGAATGCAGGCCCTAGACCATTGCGTGATTGTCTTTTGCTGAAACGGTTCCTTTTCGGCGTGGGATCTTCGATGTTCGCTTGAGCCTTGCTCAAATGGCCACGTGTAGATCGTTCATTAGCTGAAAAGCTGTCTGGAATATTTCCTCTGCCACCTAGAGTGCTAGTTGGCGTCGATACTGTCGAGGACATCTCGCCGAACGTGGCATCAGCTGTTAGGGTCTGAGACATTGCCATGTCCTTAGCTCTCTCTAGACTCTCGATCCACTCTTCAGCAAACGCATGGTCGCTCCCTGAGCTGGATGTCGTCTTCGTTTCTTCAAACGTAAAGTGCTGACCGCCCTATGGAGATTATAAGATTCACAGCTAGCTAAAAATCTCGGTGATGGAGTTCTTACCGTATCGAGACACCACACATACTGGCCCTTGACATCTTGATGAGTTTTCCATGATGTATCAGGTGACAAAAGCGACAACTCCTGTTTTGCTCTTTTTTCTTCACCGCCTGCTGGGGCCAGCAGAATGCGACCACTTGAAGTAACCATTACGAGCCGTTGTCGCTTTTTTGTTGTACTTCCACCAAAGAATCGAGCCAACTTCCTATGACCCTCATCAGAGCCTTTTCCGCTAGATCCATTAGGTATTGGGGTTGAAACGACCATCAAATCACCAAGTTTCAAAATGCGTTCGTTACTTCTTGTAAGAACTGGAGACCATTCGATATCTAGTTGCGTTGGAGGTGGTAGTTCTGTGATGATTCGAGCAGGACGGTTATTACCATTTGACGAATTGCCTGGCGTATTATTTGGCAGCTGCGCTCGAAGATTCGGGTTAGGGCTTGTCGAGAAGTTGTTGAGCTGGATGATAGTTGGCTCTTGAACTGGAGGGATGTAGGGCCGCAGCCGTGGGGCTTTCGTTCTCCACAAGAATCTCCCAAATTGCTGACCGCTGAAAAACTCATGATTCTTGATATGCTCTATGGTGAGTCTCCTGGCTGGGTCAAGAACAAGACATCGCTCCACCAAATCCCGTGCTGAGGGTGGGAAGCCTTGGGGAAACTCATACTCCAAATTAACGATTTTCTGGAAAGTCAAGTATTCGCTTCCGGCCTTGAAAGGGGGCCGTCCAGCCAATAACTGATAGATAATACAACCAAAAGCCCACAGGTCGCTAGCCTTGCAAGCATTCTTGTGTGTAAGTAACTCGGGGCTTACATATTCGGCCGTACCTACAAAAGATGCGGCACGGCTGTCGTCGCCGTTCCGAGTATCCGAATCTGGCCCATCACCTCCCTCAGTATTTGTGTCCTGGGGGCTTCGAGGATCATTAAGGAGCCTTGCAGTACCAAAATCTGTGATTTTGACATGCATTTGGTCGTCAAGCAGCACATTCTCCGGTTTTAGATCACGATGTATGACGCCTCGAGAATGCATATAATCTATAGCGTCAAGAATTTGGGCGCCATAGTATTTTGCACATTCGACATCAAAGGTACCAGTTCTCTTCAAGACGCCTAGAAGCTCGCCGCCATTGCATAAATCGAGCACATAGTAAAGTGAGGTTTCATCCTGGAACGTATAATAAAGGCGAACAATCCCAGGGTGTTCCGTTAAACGGTTAAGCGTGTTCTTCTCAATATTGACATATTTAATTTTCTTCTCCTTGATAATATGTCTCTTTTCCAGAACCTTGATGGCGTACTCTTTGAGTGTCTGGCGGTCGGTTGCTAAATATACAGTGCTGTACGAACCCTCGCCGAGAACACGTCCAAAAGAAAAATCTCGAACTCCTTTTTTTATTTGTCGAACAACTGGACGGCCGCTTTTGTCGAGCTCTCGGCGCACTCCAACTGCAGCACCCCGGTCTTTCCACTCCTCACTGGTCGTTGGAACAGGAGCGTCTCCCGAGAACGCCTGGGATTTAGTGGGTAAAGTAGTGTTGACTTCGCGCTGAGAAGCCTGTCGTGAAAGCACGGGTTGGGATGTTTGATAAAAACGTGGCGAAGCCCTTTGACTGGGTTCTCGAGCAAGATATTGTGTCGTTGGAGCAGAGGATATAGAGTCAGGTCCTGCTGTTGTTGCATCAGGGAAGTTTATCCGCGAACTGTCGGAAGAGTGTAGAGTGCGTGAGGGATGAGAAGCGTCGTCCCGACCAGGGACTACTAAAGCTGCTTCAACAGCATGTGGTTTCATAACCGTCGTTGGAGCAGACGACTTCAAGTCCTCTTGGCTGGGAACAACATTAACGGCATCAGAATCGTCGGGGTTAGCTATTCGTAACCCCCCGAGAGCCTGGGACAGACTCAAGTCCCCATTCATGTTGACGGTCAAGGAGCACAAGGAGCACAAGATGCTCCTTGGGGATGGCGGGCGGACTCCCTATGAAACAGGGTGACGATAAACAAGTAACCACAGCCAGCACGGGCAACTGTGTGCTAATTCACTTCTAGCTTCTAAAGCCTAATACAGTGGATTCATTCTCCCTTTGTCTAGTGCATAATAATACTGCTAGGTACAATATTATTGAACTACATCCTAAAAGAGTAAGAAACAATTTAGGTTAAAGTAATAATATATCCACCCATTAATAATAAGACTGATCGCTAGCGAAATATGTTAATACTGGAATTTTATAGTGGCGCTATAGAATTATAGGTTTGTGTAAATAATACATATATATTTATATATATATATATATTATTTATTTATTTATTCAAATGGTATTTACAAATTATAATAGGTAATGGAAATTATGTTCTATGTTAATACCAAGTATAGAGTATTACGGAATACTCCGTTGTACAATGGACACTTTATGTTATCGCTTATCTTGACGTAGCCCCTCCCTGTGTTGTTCTACCCCTAAAGGCTCCTTCCATATCCCATTTTGATGGACATCGCGCGAGGAACAACATCATCTATCTATATGTATGCCTACTACTATAGGAAAAGGCCTTTTAAGTCGTAAACGCCTCTAAGATATCCTCAAAATGAAAGATCCTTTCTTCATTCCGCCAATACCGTGGCTGTCTCAGCTGGTACAGCCATGGTGTGACCGCCTCAATCTTCCTTCATTGCCACAACATATCCACGAAGTCGTCCTGGCTGCCATCTTCTACTCGGCTATCTTCTGGCCCATTTCGCCGTTTCTATCTAGATTAATAGCACCTCAACATTATTCAAAGCTATCTCGTAAAAGACGACTGAACTGGGATGCCCACGTTGTGTCATTTATTCAAAGCACGCTGATCAATGTTGTTGCCATCTGGGTTATGGTGGCGGACCAGGAGAGGAAGAATATGGATTGGGAAGAGAGAATATGGGGCTATACCGGTGCTGCAGGTATGGTCCAGGCTCTGGCAGCGGGTTACTTTGTCTGGGATCTATTTGTGACCAGCTTTAATCTTGATGTCTTTGGACTCGGGACTCTTGCGCATGCTGTCGCGGCTCTGTTCGTGTACACTCTTGGTTTTGTATGTTGTATCTTCAGGGCTAAGCTTTCTGCATTCTTACTGATCCCTTGGTAGCGTCCTCTCGTCAACTATTATGGATGCATCTTCATATTATGGGAATTATCCACGCCCTTCTTAAACATTCATTGGTTTTTGGATAAGGTCGACATGACTGGATCTAGCGCACAACTCTATAACGGCATCGCTCTTCTCTTCAGTTTCTTTTCTTGCCGATTGATATATGGGACTTTCCAGTCCTTTTGCGTGTTAAGGGATATGTGGGCCGCCATCAACGCCCATCCAACGAATTTGTATTCTCAATCACCCGTAATGGAATTTGCAACTCAGACATCCACCATCCCACCCTGGCTTGGAGTATCATACGTCATATCGAATATCACTCTTAACACCCTGAACCTTTATTGGTTTATTATGATGATACGGGCTGTTCTTAAACGATTTAAACCTACTACGCAGCATGCCACAGAAGTTGAAGTCGACCTATCATCTGTGGCTTCTGGGGTGTCCAGGAGCACAAGACTGCAGCGTCGGAAGCAGGGAACATCCTAAACAGGATGCATACATATATTACATTAATTCAACTATGTCTTTCTAGCCTGTGGTCATTTATAAAGATAGAGTTTTTAAGGGGACTGTATGATACAGTGCTTTGCCTGTGGGTTGGGAAACCTAGAAGGTTGTATATGCGATACTTGTGACTGCTATCTATGGAAGATCCCTTAGTATTACTAGGTATCTTTAACATTAAATAAATAATTAGATATTTCATATTTAAATAAGTTATCAACTTTTTTAAATAAATATAATTATTGTTAGTTCTTTATTATGTGTTCTAAAATTTATTTATTTTAGTGATATATGGGACTTAATATTGAATATTTTAATATATTAACTTCAATTTTATATTAAATATGGAGTACAAGCTCTATGCTTCGAAATCTATATTTGAAATTTTAGCGCTCAATTGAAATGTCACTCACATTTACACTATTCCGCTTATGGTTTAGCTAGCAGGCTACGGAGCAGGAGTATCTCTACTTGTGTTCTCCGTGTCTTGCCACTTCTAAAGAGCATATCCACAAGTCATGCTGGAGCTGGTCAACCATCTGACTTAGACGTCGCGAAAATCATGAATTCAGCCTATGGCTCTTCTGATGTTCCCCGGCAAGTACCTATTGGAGGCCATGGCTCTACGCCATCAGTGCCTCCAGGTGTAGGTTCTAACTCAGCTTCGAACTCAGCTTCTATAGATCACTTGTACCACCACCAGCCATTGCTGCGCCATCCACATAGTGCTGTCTCCCATTCTTCGGTCCAAGGTCAAGCTCCTCCTCCACAACTGCGTCCTCAACCGCACCACTTTCAAGTTCACGAAGGCCAAAACCATCATCAGCCACCAAACCAAGAGCAAGAACAGCATTTGCCTCCACTTTCAACCACCTACAGTAGACATTCACAACAACCCTCTCATCTGCAGCGTCTCCAGCATGATATTTTGCCACAGCGGTCGGACTCATCTCAATCCGGCCATTCGTGTCAGCAACATTGTGCTGGTGAACAAAAGGACCAGTCTCAGCATCGCCTTGATCACCAGTCTAGACCTCACGATTCTTTCACGAACTCATCTGCTAGTACTGTGAACCATCCCGAAACACAGCAGGTCGGATCAGCCAATATGCTTATTCCATTTTCCAAAGTAGACGAGATTACGGGTCGGAAATATCAGTTGGTTGCCTTTCCCGTGTATTGATGACAATCTCGTGTATCGAATACAACTAACCTATCTTCTTAGCCTTGATGTTATCCAACAGCCTCGACGAGCCCGTATGTGTGGCTTTGGAGATAAGGTAGTTAACCCCCTCTTATACACTTCCGACCAACTCTTACGACTTTACAGGATCGACGACCGATAACACCACCACCCTGTGTGCGGCTTGTCATCACCGATATCGCCACAGGAAAGGAGATAGACTGCAAGTACGTTTACCTTAACGCTGCTAGATATTTTCGCTCCATCTTCGCTCTTCTATAAATCGAGAATTCTAACCTTTCCGCCTCAGTGACATTGATCATTCTATGTTTGTACTCAACGTTGACCTCTGGAATGAAGATGGTACTCGAGAAGTCAATTTAGTTCGCTCTTCTACAAGCAGTCCATCAATCTCATCGACAACCCCGTATTCATATACTTCGATCAATATAGGAGAAAGCAGCCATTCTGCATATGGGCAAAATATTCTTTCAACAGGCCGTGATTCAGCTTATAATTTATCACAAAATGTGAGCTACGCCCAAGATTACCAGTCTCAGCCCAACTATAGCCAAGGTACCCCTTACACCAATATAATTTACCATTACTTTAATAATTCTTACCCTCTGATCCAAAATGATAGCTGCTTCAACATATCCATCCAACGGCACATACGGGCCCCCGCAACAGTACTTTCCACAGCATCAGACATATCGCTCAGATATGGGAGGCCCTTCTGCAACACAAACCAGCATGACGCCTTTTAGAGGCTATGTACAAGACCAAGGCTCCCTGACTAAAATGGCAGTGGTAGGGGGGCAACCGCAGGGCATGTTCACTCGAAATCTTATTGGAAGCTTGGCCGCAAGCGCATTTCGTTTGACTGATACATCAGATCATCCTGGCATTTGGTTTGTCTTGCAGGATCTTAGTGTTCGAACAGAAGGACCCTTTCGGTAAATCATCACTTCTTAGCAAAGCCTATTGAAAGAGAGACGCTAACTGTCTGTGCAGCTTGAGATTTTCTTTTGTCAATGTTGCTTCACGTGGAGGAGCGTCGCAGAATATTAACGGCTCAAAAGTAAATACAGGAAGAGCCCCGATATTAGCGTCATGCTTTAGCGAAGTGTTCAATGTTTATTCCGCAAAGAAATTTCCTGGGGTTTGCGAAAGTACACCCCTGAGCAAGACATTTGCAACCCAAGGCATAAAAATTCCAATACGCAAGGATGCAAATATTAAGGGAGGAGACGGGGAAGATGACTATGGCGATTAAATGGTATCTAGAGGCCTGGCGGTTAATATTGCCATCAAGTCGATGATAATATTGATCACAATACAGAATATCCCGAAGAAAAGATACTTTTTCAGAGCAGTTAAGAGGCTAGATCTAATAGGTGGAGACCTAAACATCGTACCTAGAAGCTAAATATGGGGAAATTTGCAGACAATATGGAAGTTACTATAAATTTACTATAATACCTACTAACCTACGTTAATTTCTCCAACTTCAGATTATAAAGAATCAAAAAGTCACTTCATTTCATTAAATTAGTCTATAAGCCAAAACTGTCAAGTAGGGATGCAGCATCAGGTTCATGAAAGGTTGAAGACGGCGCTGCAGAACGCTTGACTTGTTCACGCTCAGTCAGTATCTTTGAATGTAACTCAGATGTGTGGAGGTCATCAACAACGAGCGAGCTTCTTCTCCGGAGGAGCTTCAACGGGTTCATATCACCGCCAAATTCGGTCAATGTTTGTTGTTGAAACTCCCATGTGCGAACTATTAACAAATTTAGCTTTCCTATCAACGTTTACGTTGAAATCAAATTGAAATACGTACCTAAGCTGAGACCAAGGAGGTCACACCCCATACGATCGTATAGTTTTGCACTATGAAGGACAAATTCCCACTCTACTTTAGGTGATACTTTAGATGCGCCTCGTAGTGTCTGTAGCGTCTGCTGCCGCAGCTGAGAATATAGAACTACCAAAGCAGGATCATCAGTTAAGAACGATCTAGACTTAAAATCTGGCGAGGAAGGCGTTTCAAGGAGAGTGTATATAGGAGTCTAGTATATCCAGTCAGCACAGCACTTCTTTTACAGTCATCTCGGTCATTATCCTTCGCTTGATAGCACTCACAACAAGCGCCCTTACGGCCATGTCCTTTCTGCCTAGCATCCAGAATACCCAAGACGCAAGCCAGCGGTTGCCCTCGCGGGACGCAATAGTCAGGACTTCTTCTTGTAGCACTTTTCGTAATATAGGCCCGTCATTGCCCTCGTAAATGCGAGTGATTGCAATGGCTAGTTGTAAATCTTTTAATTGGCGAAGGCAAACCTCAACAGCATCCTCTAACCGATCAGCTAACAAAAAGAAGGCGGCTGCGTACTCTTTTTTTTTTCGTTAGAAATAACTTGACTTGGAGATACCAAGGGTTCAACCTACTAAATCGTCGTTTGCTTAACAGTGCATATGCATTCTTCATAGCAGCAGTGCGCCATCTAGGCTCTTCAAAATCATGAGCTAAGAACCGCTGAGTGGTGATCTGCTCTTTATTTCCACCAGCCATTCGCCAAAGGCCTTGTAATATTGCCTTCTTGCGAAGTGCTATATAGAATAAACTACAGTCCACTGGATTTCTATTTCCATTCTTCGTATACTCATTTCTTGCGACGGCCTCAAATTGTCGATGCTATAAAAAGTTAACATAACAAACTTGCTCAATTCCATCACCTGGATTACAAACCAAGTGTTGTATATCAATAAGCCACATAAAAATACCGCTCTCGCGAGCATGCTCCCACAGCATAATGCTATGATTTTGTCGGGACACAAAATCTGCGAGAATGTCCTGGCTATCAGAGTGATATGCCCAATTAATCTCTCTCCAAGAAAGTTGTATCTCGTTAGTGCGCCCTTTCCGAAGCGCATGCTGGCGGAAAAAAAGCATAAAACGAGCTCCATTCTCGTCCATAGAGCGACGCTCTCGCTCTACCAGTGCCATGCATTCAATCATGTCCACTAGTTGAATCTGTTCATGGCCAGAAAGTTGGGGAATGCCCAATTTTGTGAGCTTCTCGTTGATGGAAGTGGCAATCTCATGAGTAAAGTTTTCTTCGTCGTCTCCTTTAAGGGCCCTGTCCAAGTAAGTAAAACCTGAGTCGAACGAGGCATTATTTTCTCCCTAGAATGTTTGTTAGCTAAAACACAGAAATCGAGAGATATTCTCCATACAATCTCTGGTCCATAGAATTCATGCAGTTCTAGACTTAGATAATTATCCACAGAGTCTCCTGGAACAAGAAATTTCAATGTTTTATGAAGTTCAACAAGGATTCGCCGTACAAGTTTGTTCTTTCCTGCTAGAATGCATTGACTTAAAAACTGAGGGTGGAAAACAGGGAGAGGGCCGTTAAATCTCTGCACAGCTTCAAAGAGATCCCATGTCCCATCTTGACGATGAGGCAGTCTAAGGTCGGTAGTAAGCGACTCTTCAGATTTGACACGTCGATCGTAGACAAATAATTGATTGCCAGCCCCAACAAGGAGATGGCCATTACCAAGCCATGTTGAATCGCCAATTGGATGAGGTGTCAATTCACGGATACTTATCTCACGAATCGGTGCCCAGGCTGCGCCCTTATTCAAGTAATCGAACCTCATCTGAGAAAGGAGGACGACACGATACTGAAACCCAACAGCTAGTATCGATTGGGCATCAGGAGTTGAAGTCCAATCAAGATCTTGGATGGCATCTTGTGATTGATACTCCTCATCGAACTCGAGGCGAGAGCCACCAACATCCCATATGGCGAGTCTCGACCTATCTGATTTCACTATAGCAACCTTCTTGAGCATACTGCCGCTAGCTAATGCTGGGTCCGAAAATCCTGTCTCAGTATTACATGTTGACAACCACCCAACACTTCTGCGCTCTAGGTCAACACGTGCTGTCCAAAGATCGATTTGGCCGGTATGGGTACAGGATATAGCAATGTCGCGAGCGAAAACATCTAGGAATCCAGATGCTATGGGGCCGGAACCAGCGGGATCAACAGGTGAGACATACTTCAAGTCTTCAGAAGACTTAATGTTAAACATACAAAATTCTTCAATATCAGCGCCCAAAGCACTTGTTGATTCCTTGGCATAGTTCGGGAGACTAATCTCCCAGACAATCCCATGTCTCTTAGACGTGATCATTGCAATATGTGCGGTCCTATAATTCGCATTTTGCGGCTTAGGTAGAATAATAAGACAGAGAGGAACTCCCGGCGCCTCATACGTGCTATGGGCAAGATGGTTCCCCCTTTCATGCCGACAATCCCAAAGTGATATAACATTATTTCTGAGGCAAACAACAAAGCGACCTTGGCGAAGGACACAAATTCGACGGATGTGACCATTCTCTGGAATAATGCTACGGCGGCTGAAACTTAGAGGGCCATGAGAAAATCCCGCTAAACTCGCGGGTTTGTGTTCCCACACGATAGTTTCGCCATCCCTCGTCCTAGAAACCACAGCTCGGCCGCTAAAATTTCGCACTATTTTCTTGATCGATGCAGAGTGTCCAGACCATATTGAATGGAGTAGCAGTCGTTTATCATTGAACGTTGGGTCAAATAAATCTGCAGCGCTACATGTAAATATAGCTATCCTGCCATCAAAAACATGTAGCAGTATCCGCAGCTGTCCGGTTTTCCGATTGCAGTACGTCTGCATTTCAACATGTGATACGTCGGTCGAAGGAAAGAGGGTAGAAAGATTCCCTAGACCCGGCGATACTGTCTGAGCAATGTTGAAAATGTGGCGGTCATCCGCCACGCTGCTACCAACGTTTTCTAGGGCCCAAGCGGTCAAAAATCCTGACCGATTCATGGCAAGGCAAATCTCTGGGCTCCTGTTTGCAATGGCTACCAGATGATCTAGTGCTATATCGCCAGTGCTACTGTCTTCGGCCATCCGTTGCTCTATGGCTCTTTCCACAGAGGCAGTAAAATCTCGACCATCAATAATGCAAATCAGCCATGGTTCTTGTGGAAGCGCACGAGTTGGCATCGATTCAGCAACGTTAATTTTGCCCCAGAGCTGCCATTGCCAGCCATGCAACGTATCAGTCGGAATCCACACACGTACGTACCCATCTAAGCAGCTCGTATACAGCACATTGCCGGTTGCCTGTTCAATGTGAAATGGCTTTCGCCATCTAATGCTTGTAATAACATCTGGGTGAGAGAGGTAGGCTAGCTCAAAACGAGCGTCGTTAGAGCCATACGTCAAACGGCGCCAAACTTTTGCTAAATAATCGTGATAGGCGATAGAAGCAATGTAACCAGAGTCATACGATAGCGCTGCTGCTTTTGCGGGACTAGGGAGCCATTGCTCCCATGAGCACCCTGGGTGTTCTCCTGTACAGAATAGAGACAGATAGTTTCCCGCAACTAAAAGCTCCTCTGAGCTGCCCCAGGATAATGTGCACGCTGTTTCTGGATCACTATGAGGAATATCAAAGACCAGTTGCAATGCCCACTACCGACGTGTGAGCTCAATCATCAAAAATAATGGATAGTCAGGACGAGATGACCTTTAATGCATCCTCCTGTAACCCTCGCAGTGGTTTATAAACTCGAATTTGCGATGCTGTGCTCGTTGCTATTTTGCCCTTTAACTCATCAATAGCTATGGCATGAAGCGGTTGATCATTTTCGTCGTATATCGTTTGGATAACTGTCCGCAGCCCATTGAGGATTGTAAATGCATTGCCGGTAATGTATGCCTTGGTAACTTTAGCAAGACATGATAGATGCTTGTTAACTACATTGATGACGGCCTCTCACATTTAGATGCAAGTTATTCCAATAACCAATAGCCAGACCTTGAAGTCTTGACTGCGGCTTGCCCGGTAGGACGATGCTCATGCTACTGGGATTTAAGGGTCCAGTAGATTGGCAAGAGACTGTCCAGAAATTCTAAGCTCGAGGAGTGAAATGACGAAAAACATGATAATGCTCGCGCTTAAATGCAAATGACGTTGAGGAAGACTAATAGCAAGACACAGTATAGACAAGTATAGATTATACTATAAAAGTATTCATATACTAAAACTTGACAATCTTAATATATAATATATAATTATTTAAGTTCTATACAATTCATATTTCTTTTAATTTATCTACGTTTTTTAAATTATAGTATACTAGTAATATTAAAGAGAATTTAAAAGAATTATAAATATTATAGTTATAAAGTAATTTAATAAAAGGCTATATTTTATTATATTTCATTAAATTTATTAAAAAACCACTTTTTAATTTAACATCTTTTTTCTAAATAATAAGTATTGGGTAAATATGTAATAATGAAAAAGTACTCCGTATCTGAATATTAACAAGTGTGATAATTTGCCGAATGGATTACAGTGAGCGCATACAGTAAAATACTGTATGTACACTGTAGATATACAGTATTCAATCTATAATGCACTGTCAACTGCATACTGTACTGTAGGCCGACCTCTTGGTGATACTCTGTTGGAAGTACTCTCCTCTAGTCTCCGTCCACCACATTCATCAAGTAGTTTATCGTTCACAAGATGTCTAACCAATCCCAGCTCTTTTTACTCGCTGATCACATCAAACTTTCATTATTGGAGTGGCAGCGTGCTCAAGAGTTGGATCCCGACAATAGCACACATAATGGTGATATCTCGCGTTCGTTTGACCAGCTGCGTAATGGCATTGCCTCATTAGATCAGGAGGCCGCTCGCCTCCAGCAGGTTGGTGACCAAGTGTTTGTCTGCCCTGAATTGTATATATGCGTAATAGCGACCTTTGCCGCTTTTACTAAAATTAGCCAGGGGCGCTCAAACCCTCGTTGAATCTCTCGCGACACTGCACGAACAATTTAACGAGTTAATATCTCAGTACCATACCCTCGTCAGCCCATCTTCCAATCTCTCGCCTGAGCAATTACCCAACGAAGGAACAGATGTTATTTCCTCCTCAGTTCACAGATCTGGTCGCAAGTCAAAGACTGTACGATTCAGCGAAGCACCCCAATCACCATCACAGGAGCTATTTGGCCGTTACCATGATGATCCGGATGCTTCCACAAGCTCACCCGGGTATAGTGATCATGCGGCCGAGCTGACAAACCAACAAATACACCAGTATCACTCCCAAATTTTACAGGAGCAAGATGATCACCTTGACCGCCTTGGAGAGTCTATAGGACGGCAACGAGAGCTCAGTATGCAAATTGGCGATGAACTAGAGAGCCATATGGCAATCTTGGATGAAGTTGATCATGTTACCAATCGCCACCAGAGTCGATTAGATCGGGCTAAGAGAGCCTTGGGTAGAGTCGCGAAGGGTGCTGCGGAGAATAAGCAGATGGCGGCCATCTTCGTACTCATTGTTATTCTTGTTCTATTAATCGCCATTCTGAAGTGAGCTCGCAGGTCTCGAGTCACTGCTAGGGTATCAAATGGAGTTGGCGCCGGCGTTGATGAACTAGCTGCTACTAATTCGTTTCATTATTTTACATGGTACCCAGTGCGCTTTGTCATGGCACACAACTAATTATATAGACAGCTGGCGTGATAATCATCATTCTCATTACTCATCCAGAATGGGACTTTCTTCTCATAGTACTATATAAATAGGTATGATCGTTGTTCTTGCAATCTATAATTCTCACGATAACCTGTTCAGTCTTATTGTGTCGCAGCTTGTAGAGACATCAGCGAATCACGTCTCCCTCTTTATCAATGCCTTCAAGACTTTCAAGAATATCACTACCCCCTAGCATCCCCGCCGCCCCTCCCATGATTTTTCCTTCGTTACACCATATTTCGTGGAATTTTACACTCTTATCGCTCGACGCAACAACAATGCATCCCTCACGCGATTTTCGGTCAGGATTCAGCGCGTTTGTCTTTGTCGGGCCCCGGGGATAAGAGATGGCATACAGGGCTCGAAGTTCTCCTTCCTATGGGATAGCTGCTACCTGTTTGCATTCTGGCCAGTTAAATATGGCTATCCGATATGGATGTTCCGGCTCTGCATATCCAAAAGTAGCAGCAATCTCACGTCTAGTTGATGACCAAATAAGAGCCGTCACCTGGGCTGAAACTGCTATCGTAGCCAATGCCGAACCCGAAGTGGTATGGAAGAAGTGGATGCATTTGTTATTAGATCCACCTCCGGTCGCGACCAGTCCTTCGCGCCAGGGGCAAAAAGCAATGGCCTTGACAGCGGCTTTGTGTATCCAACGGTGCTTCTCTGCTCCAGGGCCCAGCCTCCGAATTGCCATAAACGATGACGTCCTTGCAGGCCGAACCCCAACGGCATCCTCCTAGGTAATGGCATTATCTTGCCCGTGTGGCCGTTCCTGAAGTAAGCGACCTCGTGTTCGATTGGTAAGGTCTTTGGTACCCTCAGATGCTAAATGCCACCCCGACCATCGCGTATTGTTTTGGACAGATTCTTGTTTCTCGATAAGTACGCTATCTGCATCGAAGAGGCAGCATAAATTGTCATTACCTCCAGACGCAAAGAGTCTCCCGTTGGGTGACCAAGCCAGACCACATATTTGTTGACTGTGAAGTGAGATTTTGGCGACGAGATATATTGTTCCCGGCCATGTGTCTCGCGCAACCTCCCAGCTCATTGGCCATTCCACTATGTAGTAATATAAGACTCCAGTATCATCACCGATGACTAAATCTTCGGTCTGTACGGTGGTGCCGGAATTGAATGGATTTCGGGAAGGCCTTAGGGTACTTATCGGACGCCAACTGACGCAAGATATTGGAAATGGTTGTTGCACTTGAAAACGAGGTAGCCCGTCGTATATAGATTTTAAAATCAAGGTTCCGTCTGTACGCCCAATAGCTAGGATACATTTCCCTCCTTGGACCGAAGAGAAGGAAACGGACGTCAGCCACACACTATCCGCAGGAGATCCATGCATTGCTCGAGGTCCTGACCCCTTAGACCAGATATATAGGACATTTCCGAGACCAACTGCAAGCTTCTGGCAGTTTGGTGAGTACGCCAGAACAGAACAGTAGAAATCATCACGTAGATCTGGGGCATCGAGAACTCTTCTATTTGTTAGCTAGGCTGAAAAGATTTGCAAACGCAGTGGCTGAATACCTGAAGGGGGCTGCAGGAAGAGATCGTCTCGGTGATGGGTTGTAATTCCCTGCTAAACGTTAACGAATTGTGTTTTTCGGGAATGGGGACTTTAACTCTAGCTTCATACGGAGAAATTCATATAGGTGGTTGCAGTCGCTAGCATCTGCCCAGGAAATGTTTTCCAACTCTGCTAACATCGACATTGTTCTAGTCGAAAAATCAGGGTCAGAAGACCGAGGACTGGTAAAATTCAGGACGCGACGAATACGATCAATCCTTAACGCTGATGCAATGCGGCCATGATAAAATTGCAAATCGTCACGGCGACTGGGCTTTGCCGTGCTCACAGACATGGTAAAAAGGCGAGCGGGTGTGCCACTTCGGAGTGGTCGACGATGGCTGCGATCAATCTCAGCTGCCCCGGGGGCCAGGCCGCCTACTACCCATACATTCCCCTGGCTCATCCGTCTAGTTTCTTGATGGATATCTGAAAGTAAGCTTCTTACTGCGAATACAAATCAGCACACCATTGCTCATAGCTCTTCCAATATCTGAACTAGACAGACCTTGGTTGTGTGGTTGACTAGCTAGTGCCATACTGGCTTCATTGAAGCCGCGTATTGGAGATTGCTGCGGGGATGAAAAGGAGAATGTAGAAGCTGCCTTTCTTCTCAGTAATTTCTCGGTTGGTGAGAGTTCTTGGAGAGGCTTTGTTGTCTGATACACCTGCCTGCTAGTTTCTTCACTATCTCGTTGGGGGACAAATCTATCTGGTGTGCGTGGGCCTCCACCACTATATTTCTGCTGAAGGAGCATCATGTGCGCCACATCTTTACCCCCGGATTTGACGTTCAGTTGCTGTGGCTTCCATGCAACGAACGGGTGATAAAGTGCTAAAGTTGAGCACGAACCCCGTGTTGATTTCAAAGACTGTTTCAGAGGGCATGTTGTGTCTTTCTCTGACTTCTCAGATTGCAGTCCTGAGTTGCGATGAGATCCAGGTCCATCTAGACATGGGACATATTTGGCCTTGTGATTTGGTGACGAGTCTAGAGAGCAGCCATCTATTGAGCCATATCCAGAGTCAGACTTAGGAAATAGGCAGGTAACATTTGCTGCACTCCGATCCGTATGCCGAACATAGACCGGATTGTTCGTCCTAAACTCGAGCACTGTTGAAGGAGTCATGGTACGACCAACCAACTCTGTAGCACCAGCAGGCCCACTCACTGCAGTCTCCAGTCCCTCTAGAGATTTGAAGGTGAAATTCTGTAGATAATGCTACCTGACGGACGATTGAAAGAACAGAATGCTGCGAGTTTTCTTTCTATGGGCCAGTCCACTAGAAAGTTAGTTTTTAATGATACACGGCTGTGAAGAACGGATGGCTCAGCCGATAACCGATTAATTCACCATCATAGACCACAAGAGTTACAGATACCTTTGGTTGTAGGGGAGGGGAGAAGAACATCTCAAGGTTGGTAACAAGAAGCACATTGCACACGAGAAACAATATTTGAAACTACATGTGCATGCACTTCTTGCCCGCTTTGCCGGTCAAGGTTGCATAAACTTGCTTCGACGTCTTGTATATTTGATTTTAGCGGGAGCACCTGCCCTCAGAACTGTAGTTTCAATTCCATGTGAGGCACCTATGTAGCTGAGATTGGAAGGTAAAGGCTACATACAGTACACTAGCATTAAGCGGATAAACTACCTAGGTATTTCATGGATATTTAGCGATTACGTATCATTGTGGAAATAACACTATTCTTGAGGATGTCATTTTCTATAGTTTAATTTAATTTGCATACATATACTCCATATTGTGTGGTAATTTACGAGGCGACCTATAAGTATGAAAAACTTAACTACTGGCTTCTACTATCTAGTACTATCTAGTACTAGTACTAGATTAAGTAGTTGACTGTTAACTACTTACTACTTGGTCTTTAGTGACCTGCCCTTGCTGAAAAACCGGGCTATTGGGTAGTATAATGTTTATGTTAATTAATAGCTTATACTCCGTATGGATGGTGTGCTGACTTCATAATGCTTCGGCCAAAATGCTCCACCTGACACTGCCGGCGTTTCTATTGATAACAATTCCCCATTTGGTAGGTAACAGCGATAAATATGGAGTTTACATACAAGTAATCCCCTCCATGGAAGACAGCAGAGATTACTTGCTTGTTTGTGGTCGAGGCTCAATGAAGACTGATTTTCATTTCGAGGGTCGTTCTTAACAATTGATGAAGATGATGAAGTTTACCTCGAACACCTTTCAACAAATTGAGAATCTCATACCTACTACGCTACTCGCGGGTACTGAAAATTAAGCTTAGGCAGTTGGGATATAAGGTATATTTGATCTTAAAGAGCCTGCCATCTGGTATGTAAGTATCATATATGCGCTGGGTGTCTCTTGATGCCCGCGCTTAAACGACCACCTACGAAACACAATCAGATATCACTCTATAGAGGAGACCCCATCACATAAAATAACAACCTTCTGATTAAGCTTACTGCGCGTCTGTGGATATCCTCATAATACTCAAGCTGATATTATCCCAGGTGCGACTCGTACATACCCTTGGTTGCACGTTTAATGATTTCCCCACATAAGTCACCATTGGGTACGGAATAGAAAGTTGAGCACTACCTTATATAAAACAGAGACGTGGGGAACGTTCCTTGGTCTCGAAGCCCTTATCCAGCGAAGTTCTACTACCTCCTTCCCGAAACGGAAAAATCCAACTGGCTTTGGTTGCGACATAGAAGACCTGGATTTTAGTAGTTGCGGGCCCATGTTGATGGATCACGCTCACACTCAACGAGAAGCTAATGCAGCCGCATAGTTATTAGAAAGTAATAGTGCTTGGGATATCACGTTGTAGGCGGATCAACTTGGATGATACAACCGTACTCGCCGATAACGCCAAGCACTATAGTATTTCGCAAATTGCGGCCACCACCAGAGGTATCGCCAGATATAGGAATAAAGAGTGACATCTAAGTCCCGGGGACTCACTCTGGATGGGGCACATGGCGGAATCCAACAAAATGTCACAAATTGGATGGAACCTAAGCCTGATATTGTGTCCCCCTTCTTCCACCTCGAAAGTCGGACAAAGCTTGACACATATATTAATGAGACGAAACTCTCGCCATTCTCATAACCATTAGCAACGTTGCTAGACTTGGCGAGTTAGCCGTCTTTGTATCGGGCTAGGGTTAATCATGGCTGCGATTACTGCTGCCCCTATTTGGCTCTCGCTCCGGATATGCTTATCTCTCGGATCAGTGGAATCCTATCACTTGACAATATTTGGACACTGGACACAGGACAAGGGTGGCATGCTACTGGATCTCACAAGGATAACAATACTATATAGTGGATGGATGAGCATAACGTTGCTATTGACTATATTGGTAAAGTATGGGTTACATACTCTACCTAAGAGCCTGAAAGGGGAAGCTTCATTCACGAGTCTCGGGCTCTTTAGGGCTACCGGGTCTCCACATCATCTTATAAATACATTCAGCTTTCGTCTTGTACTCATAATGAAAGCTCGTTCCAGCAGTGGCGCTCTGAGATTCATTAAATTACACCGCCATTTTGTATTTCACTGAGTAAACTTTTCACTATGTTAGGCTTCATTGGCAAATCAGTGGTCTTATTGACTACATTGCAGGCTGCTCTGACTTTTGCAAGTCCTCTTGCCAGAGAAGGGAGTACGCTTGAGAAAAGAGCGAGTGGATTTGCAAACGTCGTCTATTTCACCAACTGGTGAGTGAAACAGATTAGTGAGCATAAATCCATTGCTAACGGGAGATATTAAAAGGGGCATTTACGATCGCAACTTCCAGCCTCAAGATCTGGTAACTTCTGACATTACTCATGTTCTTTACTCATTCCTGAACTTCAACGCAGACGGGACTGTGTAAGTCGCTTTACCTGGAGAGAATGCACCCTGCCAGCTGTCATCAATTACTCATTGTCTTATAGGTTCTCTGCCGATACCTTCGCGGACTACGAGAAACATTATGCTAACGATTGTATGCCTCATCCATTACTTTGTTTTTAATAGATCTAAGCTCCATGTACATACTAACCTCCACATTAGCATGGGGTGACGTTGGCACCAACGCATACGGCTGCGTCAAGCAACTATACATGCTAAAGAAGGCCAACCGGAATCTAAAGGTCATGCTCTCTATTGGCGGCTGGACGTGGTCTACCAACTTTCCATCTGCAGCAAGTACGGATGCTAACCGAAAAAACTTTGCACGGACTGCCATTGAGTTGATGAAAGACTGGGGCTTCGACGGTATTGATGTGGATTGGGAATACCCTGCAGATAATGCTCAGGCTACTAACATGGTTCTTCTTCTGAAAGAAGTACGAACTCAGCTGGACGCTTATGCTGCAAAGTTTGCTCCTGGTCATCACTTCCTGCTTTCCATTGCTGCTCCCGCAGGCCCGGAGCATTACTCTGTCTTGCATCTGGCCGACCTTGGGCAAGTTCTTGATTATGTTAACCTTATGGCTTACGATTATGCTGGATCCTGGAGCAGCTTTAGCGGGCATGATGCGAATATATTTGCCAATTCACAGAATCTGAATGCATCACCATATAATACTGATACTGCTGTCAAGGCTTACATCAAAGGAGGTGTCCCTGCGAACAAGATTGTTCTGGGTATGCCCATTTATGGACGATCTTTTGAGGGTACATCGGGCATTGGTCAACCGTATAGTGGAATTGGAAGCGGAAGCTGGGAGAGCGGCGTCTGGGACTATAAAGTTCTTCCCAAGGCCGGTGCCACAGTAAAATACGACGACGTGGCAAAAGGTTATTATAGCTATGACCCAAAAACGCGAGAGCTCATCTCCTTCGACACTCCAGACATGATTAATACCAAGGTGTCTTATCTGAAAGGCCTAGGTTTGGCTGGTAGCATGTTCTGGGAGGCTTCAGCCGATAAGAAGGGATCCGACTCGCTCATTGGAACAAGTCATCGATCTCTTGGAAGTCTAGACTCAACTCAGAATTGTCTGAGCTACCCTAACTCTAAGTATGCTAACATTAAAAATGGTCTCAACTAAAGGAGCTCCATTCCACGGCTAGAGCAATATCTATCACGCATCCGGGGAAGCGCATGGAAAGAGATGTCGTGAACTATACAATGTATACAGTGTATACCTGTACATACACACATATACGTCTATATGTAACATCTATATGTATATAGTGTACTTTATGTAAACGAGTTTATTATTCCTTCTATTTATTTAAAAAATTACATATTACTAAGTCTCTTGGTTCATTTTTTTTAATAAATTTTCAATTATACTTTATTTCTAAAATTAAAAAATTGTAATAAGATCAAGACATTTCCCCCTAGTTTAGCACTTGCACGTGACCGAGGTCGCCATGGTGGTCGCGACGCGGTATCGCTTTCAATAACTTGGTTATTGCCAATGTCTACCTCCGTAGTTTTGGGATTGACAGGTATCTGCTCCATTGCGACTTGCTATCAGTATGCAGCCACAGTATCGCGCCTATGCCCAACAGGCACCACAGAGATCACCACATCCTCCAAATCAGCGTCGTGGAGGAATCGGTATGCTTTTCCCAACCCGTGGATCAAATCGCATTTGATTTAACTTGCATAGGGCCCATGATGTCCTCTGGACCGCACCCTTCCGTCCCTCTCACACAAGCCCAGATTGCCCAGCAGCAACAAGCGCAAGCCCATGCAAGCGAATTAGCAAAGCGGAGGAGTCGCAAACCGACGGACAAGAATATTCCAGACGGTGTGGAAGATTGTATTATCGACCCAGATGGTGTCAAACGATACGTAGAACTGAGAGACGTTGAGAGGTTGATTGACGCTACAATAACTCGCAAGAGGCTTGATGTGCTTGATGATGCGAAACGCAGTTCCAAAGTTGTTCATTCCAGTTCTATCCCTTGCCTTCACATTAACGAAGCATGACTAACAGGATCTAGTTACGCAAAACGCTACGGATCTGGGTTAGTAACACCGTCGAAGATCAAATTTGGCAGGGAAATGGTCTCAATGCGGATTCATTCGACTTCACACCAGCTATGGAAGCATCCTATCGAGTGAAAATCGAGGGTTATATTTTGGATGAAGATGAAGGCGTGGCCGAACCATGCGAAAACGACTCCACTGAACATACCGCGTCTACCTCTCCTTCAGCAGATAAACGAGAAGAAAGCCATTTAGCTAAGAAGTTTACCAATGCCGAGTCAAATCAAAAGAAGCACAGATTTTCTCATTTTTTTCAATCTGTTTCAGTTGACTTTGATCGCTCTCGTTTTAGGACTGGTTCCGAACCAAGCGTGGAATGGAGAAGGCCAGAAAGCTCACAAACCCAGACAGGGTCCATTACGCCAACTGAAGTCGAATTCGATGAATTTACTTTTAAGCGGAATGGGGATGAGAACATGAATATCACAATCAATTTACATAGGCACGAATCGCCCGAAAGATACCAGTTAACTTCCGGGCTTGCACAAATAGTTGACATGAATGAAGCGACACAACACGAGGCTGTCATGGCACTGTGGGAATATATCAGATTATCGGGATTGCAAGAAGACGAAGAAAGACGTAACTTTCGTTGCGACAGGTATTTGAAAAAGGTCCGCATGTTCATTATTTTCAAGGCTGTTTTCTTCTGTGATTACTGACATGGCCTAGGTCCTTGGACGAGATTCTGGCGTTATACCGATGCTCAGCGAGTATGTGATGCCACATCTTCATCCTCTGCCTCCAATCAGCCTTCCATATACAATTCGAGTGGATGAAGAGTTTCACAGAAATCCTCAGCCTACAATATATGACGTCCAAGTATTGGTGGAGGATCCTATCAGGGCTAATTTGCGGCCATTATTGAACAACCCTCAATATGCAGGCACGCTGAAGCAGATTACCGTGCTAGATGAGCAGCTGGCGAGGCTCGTGCAAGCAATTTCTATGTCTAAAGCCAAACATTCCTTCTTCTCCTCGTTGAGCGAAGATCCTGCCAATTTCGTGAAAAGTTGGCTTAGTTCACAAAAACGCGATCTTGAAATTATTATGGGCGAAGCAGCAAGCGGTACCGAAAATGTTGCCGGTGATGAATGGCGACGAGGTGGAAACAACAGCGTGTGGAATAGTCAGAACGCCAGAGAAAGCGTCAATGTTCTACTCTCAAGGCAACGATGATTTTTTATCGAGGGCCGCGTATCTTTCAGAGACTTGAAAAAACGCGCCGTGTTGAAGGAAAAGGAATGAATAGGAGTTGCAGCAAGCCATAATCCTTTTTCTCGGAAAGCTAGGATATGATTCAAATGCCAGGTGTGGCATTTAGCCAGCTAAAAAAATAATATTTACGCTCTAAATTAGCTCGTAGTACTTCGTATCATCTTCCTCAATATCATGCCCATGACTAGAGAATCATCTGATAAAGCCTAGACTCCACAGTATTAATAAACTTGAATAGGTGTGAGAAAGGATAGCAGGACGCTCATTAATATCAGTTCTAACTATGCCCCCTAAGAATCGAGAAACAACTATGATGCGCTAACAGAGCGTTGAGAAACCACTGGAGTCGAGGGCATATTACGAATCTGTTTTATCAAAAACTCTCGTTCATCAATGAATTGTTCATCATCGGTCCGATCCTCAAGAAAATGCGCTAGAAAGGCCAAAAGTTTATCGCGGTTCATGAGTAGAATCTTCTGAACAGCGATAGATTTATGGGGATTTGCAACGAAAACCTTGAACACATGGAAGCCTTCGTATTGGACCATTTTCCTGTCGTCTCGAAGTAGATTCATGCAAATTTTCAGATGTTCTCCACTATCGACATATGCCGTCATGACGCTATAATTTGAGCGATCTAAGAGCAATTCGCCAAGGAGCTTGATAGATTGTCGTTTGGTGACGTAGCTGTTTGATTGCACTAAGGTATTGTTATATTTGTCAAAAAAGAGCTCGAAGTTGGTTGAGAGATATTTCGGGATCAAGTCTTTATGTCGTGTCAGAAGTTCCTGTTTACAGTCAGAAAATCGGTTCAAGTATTCATGATAACCCTAGCATATTTGCCCACCCGAAAGGTCGTAAAGGCATCCGCAGCAACTTCAAACGAGCTCTTGTTAATCCAGTCGAAAAATTTCCAGAAAACCCCTCGACCGCTCTGAGGCCGATTGCGATCAATAGCATTAAGACCTTTACAGCTAGATCCAGGTTCATCTCCATCATCATATAAAATGATGGCGGCCGCAGCTTCATTCTTGAGGAGTTCTCGAAGAACAGATCCTGCGGGAGTAGCACTTTCTTTGTGATCATAGGCGCGACAGAGTTCAACTAAGACTTGTGGTCTGTTACACACCACATATGACAAGGCGATGGGATCGCTCTTTGGGGCAGCTGCCGCGGGCCGGAAGCGGAATACATATGAAAAAATCACTTGGGTATCCTTTCGTGACTCAAAGGGCAGGCGATAAAGGTTGGTGGCTAGGAGGTGAAGAAGGTCTTCGTCTATCAGAGCCGTGACAAGTTGATAGATCTGCTCGGGTGAGCTCTCAGTTTCTTGAGCTAGTGTTAATGCATCCAGAGGACTGGCCTGAGAACAATTGGATGGAGGAGTGATAATACTGAAGAAGGCGTGACGAGATCTATAGATTGCGTACCTTGAGTGCCTTGAAGAACAATCTTCATTTGGCTAAGCACGCGAGCAAGCTCTTCGGCCTGATGATGTTAGGAAAGGATATCATCGCTATGGATTTTACATCACTTACTTTGGAGACACCATTAGGGCTTTCGAGCTTCATAATATGATCGCGAGCTTGCCTTGGTAAATCCGCAGCTGCTCGAGATCTAACTCTATTAAACAAGAATGACATCGTGAAATTAAGTGGTTATGGTGTGGCACTGGTCCGATCGTCTCGCTTTATTTGCCAAATGGTTATTTCCAAGACACAACCTCGCCTCTCATCAACCATTGAAAAGCCACTTAGGGACTACGATCGCCGTTGTTTGGTCTGTTACCGGAGCAACTTTGGCCAAATTGACAACCTGTTAATAGGGTACTAGTTGAAATGCGTCAGCGCCTCATCAAGGATAATATCAGCCGAACTACGGAGTACAGATAAGTTTTGCGCAGAATATTACCACATAAATATTAACCCTTGCAAAACTTAGTACTGTTATTGTATTAGTGTACAATAGGTATACTATTTTATTTGTCTTTACTTGAAGTGCCCTACCTCAATCCCCACCTAATACCCTGTAAGACTAATGAGGGGCAGCGGTGCTACCAAACCCCTCCATTTGCACTTTGACTCAGAATCGACCCCTCGATCGCTGGGTCTGAAATTATAATTTTTTTCTCCTCCTTTGTAGCAGATTTCCAACTTCTCATTTCTCCGTATAGTGAGATTAGCATCATGTCTATTAACTTCCCCAACGAAGAAGAAGTTATAATCGAGCGATGGCGTTCTATTAACGCTTTCCATCGCCAAGTACGCCAATATCTCATCTCCTTATCCATTGCAATACGTCCTGACAACCTTTACAGTTAGAATTATCTGCTGGCCGTCCACCCTACACTTTTTATGATGGCCCTCCATTTGCTACAGGTTTGCCTCACTACGGGCACCTATTAGCATCCACCATCAAGGATATCATTCCTCGGTATTGGTCTATGAAGGGTTATCACGTTGAGCGAAGATTTGGATGGGATACTCACGGGCTCCCAATCGAGCACGAGATTGATAAAAAACTGGGCATTTCTGGTAAGGCAGCTGTAGAAAAGCTAGGAATTGGAAAGTATAACGAAGAATGCCGCGCTATCGTAATGCGATACGCTGCAGAATGGCGAACAACAGTGGAACGATTGGGGCGGTGGATAGACTTCGATAACGATTACAAGGTCAGACTATCTCTTCAACTGCCTCCCTGTTCTTCTCTACTATTTGCGGCAGTACTAATGGGTCGCTACAGACGATGGACCCGACCTTCATGGAATCCCTGTGGTGGGTATTTAAGCAGCTGTTCGACAAGGGACAAGTGTATCAAGGTTACCGGGTCATGCCTTATTCAACGGTTTTGACGACTGCCTTGAGCAACTTTGAGGCCAACCAGAACTATCAAGACGTTACAGATCCCGCAGTTGTTGTATCGTTCCCATTATTAGATGATCCAGACACTCACCTCTTGGCATGGACGACAACTCCCTGGACACTGCCATCACATACTGGTCTAGCCGCCCATCCAGACTTTGAGTACATCAAGATTAAGGATGGAAAGTCTGGCAAGACTTATGTCATTTTGGAAAACCTACTTGGAACCCTTTACAAAGACCCAAAAAAAGCCGACTTTCAGATAGTTGGCAAAATTAAAGGGTCGGATATGCTTGGATGGAGGTACCAGCCTTTGTTTGATTACTTCTATGATGAATTTAAGGACGTTGGATTCCGAGTCCTAAATGCTTCCTATGTTACAGCGGATAGCGGAGTGGGAATTGTGCATCAAGCTCCGGCTTTTGGAGAAGACGATTACAATGTGGCCCTAGAGGCGGGTATCATAAGTGAAGACCGCCCCCCTCCGGATCCAGTCAATGATACGGGTCACTTTACCGACCGTGTTCGTGATTTCGCCGGCATGCATGTCAAAGAAGCAGACAAGCATATCATAAAGTTCCTCAAGAAAACTGGGCGACTAGTTGCCGAATCCCAGATTCGGCATTCTTATCCCATGTGCCCACGTTCTGACACTCCACTCATTTACAGGGCAGTGCCATCATGGTTCATTCGCATTCCGGAAATTGTCCCAAGCATGCTCAAGAATATTGAAGATTCCCACTGGGTTCCATCAGCTGTGAAGGAGCGTCGCTTCGCCAGCTGGATTTCAAATGCTCGAGACTGGAACGTCGGAAGAAATCGATATTGGGGGACGCCAATTCCACTTTGGGTAAGCGACGACATGGAAGAACGGGTTTGCGTGGGAAGCGTTGAAGAACTTCGAGAGCTTAGTGGCTATACAGGTGAATTGAATGACATTCATCGGGATAAGATCGATCATATCACTATCCCAAGCAAGATGGGGAAAGGCAACCTCAAGCGCGTAGACGAGGTATTTGACTGCTGGTTCGAATCAGGTAGCATGCCTTACGCCAGCCAACACTATCCGTTTGAAAACGTCGAGAAATTCAAAAATTCTTTCCCTGGAGACTTCATTGCCGAGGGCTTGGACCAGACGCGAGGGTGGTTCTACACTCTACTTGTGCTAGGGACGCATTTATTCGGTTGTTCTCCATTTAAGAACTGCGTGGTTAACGGTATCGTTTTGGCTGAAGATGGAAAGAAGATGTCAAAACGACTGAAAAACTATCCAGATCCAGCTATCGTGATGAGGAAATATGGCTCTGATGCCCTGCGACTCTACCTTATCAACTCTCCTGTTGTGCGGGCAGAACCATTACGATTTAAGGAGACTGGAGTAAGAGAAGTTGTGCAAAAGGTACTCCTCCCGCTTTGGAATAGTTACAAGTTCTTTGAAGGCCAAGTTACTCTCCTGAAAAAAGTTGAGGGGGTGGATTATATGTGGAATGTTGGACTAGAATCTACAAACACAAACGTGATGGATCGGTGGATCCTAGCCAGTTGCCAGAGCCTACTACAGTTTGTCAACAATGAAATGAAAGGTATATCAGAGGCTGCGGAGCTTATGCTCTAAATATCCCGCTGTTTAATCTCAGAGCTAACATATAATCAAGGATACCGGCTTTATACTGTGGTTCCTAGACTCCTTGAACTTATCGACAACACCACCAATTGGTACATTAGGTTTAATCGCCGCCGTCTTAAAGGAGAAAACGGGTTGAACGATACCCTGCATGCACTCAACGCTCTTTTTGAAGTTCTTTTTACGCTTTGCAGAGGATTAGCACCTTTTACGCCTTTCTTGTCAGAGACCATCTATTTAAAGCTCCTGCAACATATTCCACAAGAATTGCAAGGAGACGACCCTCGAAGTGTTCATTTCCTAGCATTCCCCGAGGTTAAACAAGAATTATTTGACTCTGAAGTTGAACGTAGAGTGTCGAGAATGCAGCGGGTCATTGAGTTAGCACGAGTCTCACGAGAGCGCAGAGCAATTGGGCTCAAAACGCCCCTCCGAACCCTGGTCGTCATACACTATGACAAACAATATCTCGAAGATATCCAATCACTTGAAACCTACATTACCGAAGAATTAAATGTTAGGGATCTGCTGCTGTCTGGTGATGAGGCCAAGTACCATGTCCAGTACAGCGTGACAGCTGACTGGCCAGTCCTGGGTAAGAAGCTTAAAAAGGATATTGCACGAGTCAAGAAAGCCTTGCCTAGTTTAAGCAGCGACCAAGTAAAAAGCTATCTTACGGATAAGTATATTATCGTTGATGGTATCCGCTTGGAGGAAGGGGACCTTGTTGTACGGCGAAGTGTGAAAGAAGATGAAGCCTCTAAAAAACTGGAGATTAATACGGACAGCGAATTGTTAACCATCTTGGATTCGGAGATATATCCGGAATTGGCTCAAGAAGGTTTAGCAAGAGAGATCATCAACCGTGTTCAACGCTTGCGCAAGAAGGCTGGCCTACAGCCTACTGATGATGTAAAAATGGAATACCAGGTCCTGTCGGATCCAGATGACATTGGGCTTGCCAGGGTAATGATTTCACAAGCATCTACTTTCGAGAAGGTCCTTCGACGACCCGTTGAAAGGCGTCAAGATAATGATGCAAATGAGCTCATTGCAGAAGAAGAGCAAGAAGTTCAACAGGCCATCCTTTTACTGCGACTTGTAAAACTTTGAGAATCTGGAATTGGGAACTCAATGTACTTAGAATTCAAATCAGATTCAGATGAGATATCTGCAGTTGAACTATACGTGTCAAATAATCTTGTATTAAATATTTACGCTTTTTTCGCCGCTGCCTACCGTGGGTTAAAAACAAATGAATGAGCCTCTTTAGGCTATAGATAAAAGGTAAGGTTTCACTCACTAAGTAGCAGTCTTTTAAACGAAGAAACTCTCGAGCACACTTGTCTTTGGTTATATTGTTGTAGTCTACCATGACGCATTTCCCATACGCAGATACCTAATTATTTAGCATGGGCGGCTTGGCGAGATTTTGTAATTGAACACACCTCTATTGCACATTTGGTAATGGCCGCTGAGAGTTTCTGTATCGGACGTTTCGAAGTTTGAGGACTCATTTGTCTAGAAACGTCTAGAACTCTTGAAATGTGCGAGCTCCTGCGCCTACACAAAGGGAAAGGTTGGAAGATATTTGAAGTCCCTAGAAGTTGAAGGGGAATCATAAGATAGTAGGTTGATGCTTGCTACTTCATATTAGGCAAATCTTGAGTTTACTAATAAACAGTTGGCTTATATAATAAGATGGTAATGTACGGGGTGCATTAAAGTGGGGAAATGTTTTATTGATGTGCCGTTTCGACGCATTTCTATAATAAAACAAAACCACATTAATATAATTAATTATAAGCAGAGCTTTAATAATTAACCTATTATATTATATATCAATAAAGCGAAAGAAATATCACTATTACTGGATACACGGAGGATAAATAAAACGTAATATAATTATAAACCCACGTATTAGCTAATATTGCGGATATTGTTTGTCCCTTAGACAGAATAAATATATTTGATACTATATCACTGCTTTACAGCCACGTGTTATTTCAGCCTATCATCGCCCTGAGTTAGATTCCGCGAGCTCGTATTACGGTGCTCCCTCGTAAGGATCCCAGGAAATATCATGGGGTCACCCCCAGAAAAGTGATCTTCCGCCATGGCACTAGCAGGTAAAGGAGGTTCTCCAGGGTGGGAGTCAACAAAGGATACATGTCCTTCTGACTCTGCATCTTTAGGCTCAGTCGCTGTGTATGTGGCCGAGGAAGAAGGCTTCTTAGCTTCTGGTAGTTCTACCACCTGAACGCCTCCTTGTGCGCCGTCTATAACGAATTCATCACCCGAGCCGTATGCCAGATAGCGTGTTAGACTGTATGTTTAAAAAAAAAAAACATCAGTATGCGTGTAATAAAATGTGTAGCCAGGCAATATGACTCACATATCTCTCTCCTGTAGGAGTGTATGGTACCGGAATTCTACCCTGCGGTCTGGCACATTTGTCTTCACCATCTTATTCCCCCCCTTCCCAGGCTTCTCAAAATCTTGTCCTAGCCACTGTTTTTTAATAGCTTTCTCGTAACCACTTTGCTCTACCGAATTCTTTGCCAACTCGCACATATCTACGGGACTTAGCTTATATATTTGCGCAGCGACAGCATACTCCTCTATCAGTGGCTCTTTAGTAAAAGCAAACTGTAGCGGATCGTCTGTGGATAATGAGACATTCAGACCTCGTCTGAAATACTGGTGAAATGGATTCCTTTCATAAGCCAAAAACAAGGCGTTATTACTTAGCGGCGACATTGCAATACCAATCTGCTCTAAATAGAATATATATTGCAGCAAGGGAACTTTTCGCAGTAGCAACCCATGGCTGATGCTATGGCAACAGAGTGCTGCCACAGCCAAGTGTTCGCTATCGCCCGCCTCCCCACAATGAGGACGCAGAACGAATGTGTTGAAGCCGCGTCTTTGTCGAAAATGATTTAACGAGGTCATATTAGCAAATAAGAAATAGATCCAGTAGCTGTATGGGGGGTTCTGTTTTGTATCCCAAACTCTAGGGACGGGAAATTTTTTGAAGAGCCGCCGTTCGATTTTGCTTTCGTCATCGACGCTGTCAAACCCGATGACGCGTTGGAGAAATACGTGTAGTTTTGGGTGACTTGAGGGGTCTTTCGTGACTTCGAATAAAGGCTGAAATATATTTTTGATAACCTGTTCGAATGTATCCATCAATCCGCTAGCCTTGTAGATGTCGTAGAGACGAGGTATCTGAATTAGCCATCGAACATTGTGAGAAAAGAGCTTATTATCCACAACCCAAGCTGCAAGCCTATCCCATTCGTCTATGGATTTGCCATAGATGGATATGCGCCATTCGACCATCTGGTATTTACTGGACTCTAGATCAGATATCACTTCCTTTGTGATCTCAGCTAGGTAACGCCCGTGAATGAAGTTGTCAGTTTTGAGAAATATTGTCCTTAGGCGTGACTCGCCGATGGGATTGTACTTGAGATTGAATTTATCAAAACGATGAAAAGAGTCAGTGTGCGCCTGTTAAGTTAGCGGGCAACCGTGCAGAGGTGTTTGTCTTAGCCATAGAAACCATTAACTTACATGCATATCAAGCGTATCTATACTCAAATCATATGCCGTTAAGTTGATACTTGAGAAGACTTCTGCCAATGTGAGGTGTTTGCCATCCCGGAATAGTACAACCTCATTCGGATACTTTTTCATCTTACTTTTAATGAATCGTAAGAGATGTTTTTGGTTCATGCATGCAGAATGATGAACATGCGTATCTACCTTTCTGACATTGTAAAAATCTCGATGCGGAACCTTTTTGCTATCGGCGGTCTCTTGGTATTCGTTCAGGAGAACATATAGGTTGAACTTTCCTTCTAAATACTGAAGTCGGCGGAAGGCAAAGCTCTTGCTCGGACCATCTGATGAAACCGTGAGAAGTTCTTCCAGGTCCATGTAGAACTCTCGGATAGTAGGAACGTTTATAGCGGGAGCTTGACCTGCTGCGTTATTATATATCTGATAGACTCCCTCGCTGTCGAGTTCAAAGCTCATATCAGCTTTTTCTGGCAAAGGAAGTAAGTCCTCAAAATAGAAATCGTCACCAATATCTTGGCCTGGTTTTCTTTTTCGGATGGGTCTCTTCCGTTCACAGGTATCTGTTGAAGTGTGAAGATGGTCCCGTCCCAGCCCGTCGGGTCCCTCTTGTCTCCCAGTTTCGTCAACACCAAGGCCATGATTTTGACTCCATGCGGGATCCGGAGGAGGGGGGTATATTTCCCAATCAGGATTGTCCCTGGGATTGTCATTCGGCCCTTGCCCCGAAAGAGAAATGTACTTGCGTCTCATGTCAAGAATTCTGCATATTTGCTTTGAAATGGCACTGAGCTCAGCCGTTATGTGAGGCTCAGTGTCGAAAAGACCATTTCCTGCCAAACCAACAGCAGCGTCGTTAGTAACTTTCGGGTCGTTCAAGGTCTGGCTAACGTTCACATTGGACCTAGGATACGAAGCATTGGTTGGCACAGTTGATCCGGGTGGTTTGATGGGAGTCTCTACAACTTCTGGCTTGTCTAATACCTCGATTAGCAATCTGGTTTTTTATCACACTTTGCAGACGGATTAACAAATCACCATCAAGGTCAAGTATCAAAGAATCTCCTCCGTATTCCGTGGTCGGATGCGATCCAGAAACAATAAGAGGGCTCCCGTAAGGAGTCGATTGAGGCCATGGAGAATTTCCACTCCGCGTATCAATCTTGCTCCGTTGATAGAATAGTTTCGCATCCGTTTGTGTCATTTGACGCTCTGCAACTGGATCATAAAATGTCGTGCGCTCTGGGAGATCTCGTAACAACATTCCATCCTGAAGGTGGCCCTCACGGCTCGCCAGTGACTCTGTATGTTCCTCAGAATCACTTAAACTCCTAGCAGTTGGTGGTGTTTGCATGGCTTCGTCGTCGCCTGCTTCCCTAGTGCGTACTGGGAAGGACAGCGCGCTATCATGTAACGCTTGGTCTAGACAAAGATGATTAGGACTAGGAGCTCTGAGAACTTCTATAAGGGCAAAATAATAATTATAGTCATAACCATGATAATAACAATTGAAAGAGCAGTTATGCCCATCTATTGGGCCGCCTAGCGTAGTCTAGCCGTAGGGCAACTGAGCACGTATTTTGGGTAGGTGCTCACCGGTCATAGCTCTAATAGTCCTCGTGTTGTTATAGCATGAATAGCAGAATGGAATCAAGGTGCCCAGGGCTGGGTAGTTGGAATAGTTTGACACATTCGTCGTGATGAATTAATTTAGATACACCACAGAAATGCAAAGAGCTGCCGCAAGATACACTTAGCCCGAGAACTATTGGGTACTTAGTACTTACTTACCTGCTAATATTGATTGGATTAAGTCTGGTGCGCGGGAGTGCAGTATACCCCGCTATCACTCTGTAAGGAGTGGGCTATATCAATACAAAAATAATTCATATATTGATATTAAGCTGTACATAGCAATATTAAACAACTTCATCGTAATAGTATATATCTATACCACTAAATATTAATACAATGATATAATATAAATTTGTATAGTTGGTTGAAAAAGAAATCGTTAAGCTTATATTCGCTGATAGAATGATCGATAATACATTTTACTTACCGAGTACCAAATGCTCCTAAAGAGGCAACGGCTATAGGGTAATAAATATTATACGGCGCGAAGTTGCTCGGGGCGCGAAGACTATTTTCTACTGTTATTTTCGGTTGGAATTGTTGTACGCATTTACAGTATAATAGTGGTTATATAAATGGTAAAAACCCATATGGAGTTAGTTTACTAATCTCATAAAACTAGCTAAGATAGCCTAGACTCATGGTGCTCAGATAAATATATAGCAGCTCTTATCATATTTAATAATGTGGTAAAGCTAGCCGTGAGAGACAATAGCGATACATATGTTGTTACCATTGATGGCTAAGGGTAACCAATGATTGCTTACAAATATAGAAATGCAATTTTATATATTCTAATGATTTATTCCCACTTCTATGGTAACTGCCAGCCTCGCCCATTTGCTACCTCCTGCTACAAGGCAAGGCATGCACACCTAACAGACTCTACTTTGCGGTAAGCAAACTCCATCATCCTTTCTTCTTTTCCTCGACGGGGGTAGATTTTGGTCCTACGCTGTAAAGAGCTGCGGCTCCAAATACCACCACTGCGCTAAGAATGGTGTTGGCTGTGAGAGAATTCCCAAACAGCCAAATGCTTAATAAGAGGCTCACGAGCTTTCGAATATTGAGAATTATTGTAACAGTGAGCGCCGATGCGTTTGCTGCGAGAAGATTCACGCCACGGATACACGCATATTGGGTCAACACGTTGGCCATAAGATAGGCCAGCTGGGACGGGACTCGTGGAAGTTGCAATGACGTTGTGAATGGTATGTTTAGTTCAAGGGGAGTACTCCTGCTTAGTACGCGTAGATTGCGTCGCATTGAAGGTACGAAGGGTAAAAAGAGCGGTAGTGACAAAATATGAGAGTAGAACAGATTTTCTTTCCACTGTGGCCCATACTTTCGATACGTTGCTTCAGTATACAAGCCCATGATAGCCGAAAGGACCTGAGCCACAAAGAGAATCAACAACCCGGGGTTGAAAACCGGCTCAGTGATATCTTCCCCAACTTTCTGCATAGTAGAATTAGAACGGAAAAGAATACCTGAGATGATGACAGGATATACCTTTTCCTTACTATCTGACCAAGCCGCCAAACTAACGCCAATGCTCAGTAGTATGACTGCAAAAATTTGAACTTGTGTATATGTCTTGCCGTACAGATAACCGGCAGCCATGGTTGTTATGCTGCCCCCAGATCGTAAAATAATGTGGACTGGGACTGATATATTATAACTAAAAGCGTGGTTATTCAGCACATTGATGCTAAAGAAAAGCACAATATTGACAAGCCAACGGCGAAGTGGGACAACGTTGGGAGTTATGAAGAACGGCGGGCGCGCTTTATCAAATTGTGCGACATAGCCAGTCAGGGCGACGAAGAGAAATTGAACGAAGGTCACGAGTGTTCCTGTAGAGATAAGTATACGGCTATAGCCAGTTATCCATGAGAAAGGGCATGCAAGTATACCATTTGTGGGCTCGAAGCTATATATGTCAACTGTGCTACTCGATCGCCAATGATTTAAAGTGCTTACTTGATGATTGCTTCCAGAGCATACACCTGTGGACATATGTTATTATGCCAAAGGGGACAAATAATGACCTAGAGACACGGCACGTACATTGGAGCAGCATCCGCCGAAGATCAATACAGATATTACCACCGTGGTGAACAAGGCTGAGCCACTATCGATGGCGAAATGGCGAAGAATGTTTGTTAAAGTGAGCGATTGAGGTGTCTTATTTTTTTTAGATACCGACTGAACACCTTGCGCCGGTGTCAGATTAGTTAGAGACTCCATCATGACTTCTGCTGTAAAACTTAAATCATTGCTTGATTGAAGATTATGAGTACGATACGGCATAAAAAAGAACACTGTTGCTACAACTTCGCATATTTATATACAGCTAGGTATTGCTAGCTGCTTTTAAAAATTAGAATACAATTAAGACTATTTAAGGAATATAAGTATAAGTAGCGAGAATATATATATATATCAATAAAATTAATATAATTTTATAGATATTATATTTAAATATTATATGCAACTTGATTCTCGTGGTTATTTATTCATACAAATATTTGCAATTCAATTAATATTTTTTTTATACTTGATTAAATAATGTGGCGCCTGTCTTATTCTCTAGTATTAAAACGGGTACCTAGGTAGGTACCTGTTAACGTAAGTCCAGTAGGTACCTAATTGCTTCTCTAATCGCTGACGATAACGATCTACTCTCAAACATCCGTCATCTTCTGAGCTATTGTTAATCGCGGCCACTGGGACCTGAGTTTTTCCCTCCCCCTACTCTCCCAAGCGTTGACGTCTATACTGCAGAGCTCAGAAAGGCTCAGCCCTTAATATCAGCTACGATGCCCACAACCACTGCGGAAACACTCTCTTTGGTTACTAGAAACGTCTCCGTCGCCCCGCTTGTCCTCCTCTCTGCGGTAGACCATTACAACCGAACTGTACAAAACAAGACCAAAAGACGAGTTGTTGGAGTTCTTCTTGGTCAGAACGATGGAAAGAATGTGAGGGTGTCGAACAGTTTTGCAGGTACGTTCTGGGGACTGCGCGAGGAACCTGCATAAACTAAACCCAACGTGATGATGTGGCTACGTTTTCTAACATCGTCTACCCAGTCCCTTTTGAAGAGGATGACAAGGACCCTTCAGTATGGTTCCTAGACCATAACTATGTCGAGTCTATGAATGATATGTTTAAAAAAGTAAATGCGCGCGAGAAACTGATAGGCTGGTACCATTCTGGACCAAAGCTTCGCGCTTCTGACCTTGAGATCAATGAGCTTTTCAAGCGTTACACACCCAATCCACTACTAGTCATCGTCGACGTTCAACCAAAAGAGTCAGGTGTCCCTACCGATGCGTATTTTGCGGTCGAAGAAATTAAAGATGTATGTGACTCTCTAGAACTGCATTGGAGTGGGTGGATTGATCTAATATTTGTTTTACAGGATGGAACGACGACCTCTCGCACTTTTGTCCACACTCCATCTATCATCGAGGCGGAGGAAGCAGAGGAGATTGGCGTTGAGCACCTATTAAGGGACATTCGTGATGTTGCTGTCGGCACCCTGTCCACACGCGTCACTAATCAGCTCCAATCGCTTCAAGGACTACATCTTCGATTGCGCGACATTGGAGCTTACCTCCAGAAAGTTCTTGATGGACAACTTCCGGTTAATCATGCGATCCTTGGGAACCTACAAGACGTTTTCAACCTTCTTCCTAATCTTTCTACTCCAGAAGATGACAGCAAACTGGGAAGCCATGAATTATCACATGCAATGAGCATTAAGACCAACGACCAGCTTATGGCTATCTACCTGAGCAGTCTGATACGTGCTATTACAGCATTCCATGATCTAATAGAGAATAAGATCCAAAATCGACAGCAGCAGGATGAGAAGGAGTCTAAGAAAGATGAGCCCAATGGCAAGGAAGAAAAGAAGGATAGCAGCGCGAACAGCGCGAACGGAGAGCTAAAGGAGAGCAACGATAAGGAGAAGTCCAAGAAGAAATAGCAAATGAAAAAATACATACGGCGTCGCCTAAGGTTGGAAGAAGGCAGATCGTGGGTACTTGGTGAAACTGTTGTTTCTACAATGTTGATATGGCGGACTGCTAAGCAGAAATCACCTGGAAAATTCACCTTCCACTATAGACTTGCTCCCTAAACAATTTCACAGATAGTAGGGTAGGATTAGGACAGAAGCGCCTAATTGACTTTACCGTTCTAGCTCCAAGTTTTGGTGCGTTAGGGACTCCCAATGATGGTAGCTAGCTCTTCCTTTGTTACATACTTATCCTCGACATGGCTTCCTACAGTTTTCCTCCACCTCTCTGCTAACAGACACGCAAGAAGATGTTTACAGCACGGAAAGTCCTCCTGAGATCCCAGTCGCCTATCTAGTCCTAGGCCGCCGAACCATCGGGACGCATTCGAACTTTGAAATGGTTCAATGCTATCAGTCATCTCTCGATTGGAATACGCGTCAAGGGCGAATCCGCCACAGGAACAGCTCCATGCGTCAAGATGCACCGCATATATCTTTGATGCTTGCAACGTATCTCGCTTACGCCGGGATATGGTAGAAGCAACTGACTGAACAGTGTACATACGTATATGGTCTCCGCTGTCTATTCCTTGCCAGTTAGTGAGTAGTGAGTAATGCCGTGTAAATGTTTTTTTCTGCGGCCTGATTTTCGCTACCTTCAGAACCGTAGGCATGAGACTTACCTGATACTGTGGCCGTTGCTGTCCCAAGTGCTCTTTGCGATACGCCAATCACTATATATCGGGCGACTAGCCCGCGATCTACTAAATCTAAAGCCGGCAGAAGAAGATTTGGAAGGATGACATGGAGCGTTAACAATCGATGGCGCCAATTTGAATCTTCGGCGGATGGTGGTTCATAGGTTGTGGACTCAACAGCTCCAGCGTCAACAGTGGCAATATTTGTAGCGCTGAGGATGTTTGGAGGTGAAGATGGAATAAGACTTGCGAACAGTTGAGGGTGAGATGGAAGACGCTGCTCTTCCATCTTGTGTTGTTTTGCTTCCTTCTTGAGTATATAGGCCTTGCTAGGGCTTTGTTTATTCTCTCCCACGTCTGGCTATACGCCGCAATTGTAATGTTATGACATCTTTTGCCACACGTATGAGGAGATGTGATGGCGGAATAGATACGTGTTCTGTGCTTGCAATAATTATGAATGGGAATATAGATTATATAATACAAATCATGGCAATTGATTTATACCCCCAGTTTTAAACCCATTAGGCCCCTTTGAGTAAGTTTATTATAAAAACAAAACATAAAATATACTGAATCAATGTCCCTTCGAGTAACTTTAATCAATTACCTTACCTTCTTCGTATTTAGAATAATGTATATAAGTAAGAGATATTATCTACCTATTTGCTCTATACAGAATACAGCTATCCATTTTTTTTTATTAAAAAAATTTATTCTTACACAGGGAAGCATCGATTAAACCCACTCCTTAGGCTCCTTCAAGACATCCACCACTCTCTGCTCTCTACTCTTGGGCTCCGGTTCATACATGTATTTCCAACTTGCCGTCAAGGGTAAGCTCATGAGAATGCTCTCCACCCGCGATCCAGGGGTGTTAAGTCCGAATGCAGTCCCTCGATCATGAACCAGGTTGAACTCAACATACTTGCCTCTACGGATCTGCTGCCATGCCTTCTCCTTTTCATCAAAGGGAATATCCTTTCGTTTCTCTAGAATGGGAATATACGACGGCAGGAAAGACTTAAGGCAGTCTTGAATGAAGGCAAACGTATTCTCCTGGTCACGTTCCGTTTCGTCTAGATCGTCAAAGAAAATACCGCCCACGCCTCGGCTCTCACCACGATGCTTATTGTAAAAGTACTTGTCGCACCATTTCTTGAAGCGAGGGTAATAAGTCTTGTCGTGAGAATCGCACGCCGCCTTGAGTGTTTTGTGGAAATGAATGGCGTCTTCATCGAAGAGGTATGAAGGTGTTAGGTCGCTACCTCCACCAAACCACCAGGCCTGGGAGGTACCATCCGGATTGGCTGTTTCGAAATATCGGTAATTCAGGTGTACGGTAGGGGCCATAGGATTAGACGGATGAAGTACCATGCTCAGCCCAGCGGCGAAGAATTCCAATGATTCGACATTCGGATCCAGATTCTTGTGGTTTTCCCGCATTTTGGCGATGGCCGGCTTCGGCAACGCTCCATAGACGACACTGACACCAACGCCCGCCTTCTCGAATACGTTACCCTCTTGCAGCACGCATGTTATACCGCCTCCGCCGTTCGGTCGACTCCACTCATCTTTACGGAACTTCTTTCCATCGATGCGTTCAAGTTCCTTGACAATGATTTGCTGTTGCTCCTTGATAAACTTCTCCATTCGCAAGCGCATAGGCGACTCGTCGTTGACACCGGCCTCTCTCCTCTTCTGTTCATCTTTCTCGGCAAGAGATGTGACATCAAGCTTTATAGGCTCCGTTGTTGACTAGAGAGAAAGAAAGAGAGACGCATGAGTTGGGAGGCTTAAACGTGCATTAGAGAGCATGGGTTATGTCTCCCCCGGGCCTAGTCCAAGACTCACCAAGTTGTAAGCCAAGGGAGCAGTGAAGCCCAGCGTGGCTGCGGCAAGCCAAATGGCTGCCGAAGAAGGCGCCCCGACGGTGGTAGAAGCTCGACGACCACCTGAATTAGAAGAAACCCATCGGCCGAGGCTCAATTGGCTTCTCGAGGCCTGTGCTGAGCGCAGGCGGACCTGTGTAGCCAGGCGCTGAACATGGCGAGATGCGACCATGATCGCAACCGTGGCAGGATGTGTACGGAGGGTGGGAAAGAAAAGAATAGAGACTTATGCAAAGAATGATGGAAGTAAGGTGAGCGAGTAGCTGGATTTAATAGGACAATGGAACAAGAGAAGATGGGCACTGGAAGAGATTTTCTCCCTCTTCGGTTCTCTCTTCTTGCCTGGCTGGCAATTTAGCTCCTCCACTGATCGAGCCACAGGCCTCTTGGTGGCGTGTTCAATGGTTGATATCTTCCCACGCAGGCCATGTTTGGTTAAGTTAATACTGTCTGAGGGACGTCGGCTCAAGCTCGGCTCAGGAAGGAGGCGGAAAACATAAGAGCCAAGGAGTGGTATCCCAGCTTTTCGTTTGGTTGAATGGAGGGATACTAAGCTGTTGGTCCGCAAGATGCTAATTAGCATATCACGTAGACTAGACATTGTAAAAAAAATATACCTCAAAAGCTCTGCGATGCCTTTTATACTTTCATACTACGCTGTGAAGTATTTCATTTTGCACCGGAGAGTACCTAGGTATTACAGAGATGGTGCGCATTAGGAGTTCAGAGTACCTTATCGTACCTAGGAGCAGTACTAGTAGACTTCACCTTTCAGTGCTCCTGTACAAGACATTGGCTAATCCTATAAAAGGGCTTTCCGTACATTGAACACGGAGTTCTCCTTAAGGTACCGGAGTACTTACCACCAGGTACCTACTAGGTTAAAGTACCTAGGACTTCGCAGTGCCTGGTTATTCGAGGCGATGACAAAAAGTCCCTTCTAAGGATTTCGGGAGCTGATCATGTGGTCTTGGTGCGCCTTAGTGCGTTACGCGCTACCAAGAGGTACTTGGTGCTCTGTGCTGGGTGCATGCGGGAGGTACTTCGTAGTACTTGTATACTAGTAATAATATATGCACATGGTAGATGATTCACTGTATTCCGAATCAGTAACGCCACCGCACCGCGCCACTTCAAAGAAACCCCCCTCACCCCCCCCTAGCTTGACGTATTGCATCCGTCTTAGACGGTCTCAGTGCTGAGTGAGTGCCCAAGTGCCTCATCAGCGTCACTGCCCTGCAGCCTGCCACCGACTGCCACCGCCTCAGTCATCAGGACAGTCCAGTCATAGTCACTGGGTCACCCCTCTCCTCCACTTCGTCACCAGCGAGCTCTGGTGCCTACCAGCCTACTTCTACCTGCTACATCATCTCTACATCCCTTTATTCTCTTCTTTCTCCTTTCCTTATTCCCAAGAACCTGATTTCAAAATCCTTTATACTCCATACTTCAAGGAAGTGGCATCACCGCGCCATCGTTTCATCTATTTTTTATACCACTATCCTCATCACATACCGTTATTCCGCACCCCTACGGCCGTCAAGTCATCGACACCCCCTGATCTCCCTTACCCTTTTCATCTCCGCATCGCCCAAAGCCTAATAATTATCCTTGGTTTGGTTCAGTCAAGATGCGCAGCAAGTTCAAGGACGAGCATCCATTTGAGAAGCGTAAGGCTGAGGCCGAGCGCATTCGACAAAAGTATTCTGATCGCATTCCTGTGAGTTGTCTCTTGTCTCTGTTTTCGCTGCGACCGGCCGCCATTTCCCGTGCATTTGTGGCTTCTGCATATAATGCCTAATTCTAACTATGTTCCTCCACTTCGTCCTCCCTCGTGTTCAGTCCTGAATCTCGATGGCTAATGCAGTCTTTTTCTTAACATAGGTCATCTGCGAAAAGGTCGAGAAGAGTGACATCGCTACTATCGACAAGAAGAAATATTTGGTCCCTGCGGACCTGACAGTAGGCCAGTTTGTCTACGTCATCCGCAAGAGAATCAAGCTTTCTCCTGAGAAGGCCATCTTCATCTTCGTGGATGAGGTTCTACCTCCTACCGCTGCCCTCATGAGCAGCATTTACGAAGAGCACAAAGATGAAGACGGGTACGAGCACAATTTTATCCTATCCCATCCACCCTCCTAACAATGATAACAGAGAGCTAACATTTGGGTCTCTAGCTTCCTTTATATCACCTACTCTGGCGAGAACACCTTTGGTACCGCTTAAATACTTTGGCGATACATGGTACTTTCCAAGTCGATGCGGGTGATGCAGGCGTTTGGGTCGTTGGGCTTTTACTCTTTCCGATGGAGAATATTGGAGCTTTGTGATTACTGCGAATTCATCGTTATCAAACAGAAGAGTCGAGATGAAGTAGATGCTACAGGCATCACATCTCTGGATTGTCTTTGTCACGAGCCATACTTTTGGGGACACGATTTGTGACACGGCCAGAGGATGGTGACATTCACATGTAGGCGGCCAAACACTGTATAGATCGCCTCAGTCTGTTGTGTATGTGACTGTCACTTTTGCCTTCGTTCTGTGCACCCATGCCTGTTTTCTGTAATATATTTCGGCAGAAAGCATCGTTTAATCTAGCATATCCGCCAATAGATGACAAATTGTGCCATCCACTTTACCATATAGGCATTGTAAAAGCAGATGAGAGATAGCGAAACATTATATAACAAACAAGCATCGTACTGCGGTCGCATGTGTTGTATAGGCACAGTCAACAGTAGTTTCATTAAGATATATTTCCACCCATCCTTTAATATACATCTTGAATATTCAAAAATCAAACTTTCTCGATATGCGAATCGGTAATTCCATCATACTGGTTCATCACTTTCTCTTCGACCGATTCGTGGAATACATCTACTTTAGTGGAAGCAAACTTTCGCGCGCTAATTTTCTTCTCGAACAAAACATCAAGTTCGGCAAATGTTCGTCCGCGGGGCTCAGGTAGTCGGAAGTATGTATATATGATGCAAAGGAAGCATATACCACCCTATAAAGACGAAGCATGATTAGCTTGTTTGACCCTTTTTCTTGGGATTATTTGTATGGAGTTTGGGTTGGATCGTGACTGCGACTGATGTGGTCTGAGGAGAGGGAATCAATCATCTTACCCAAAAGAATCCGGTATAATTGCTCCAATCCCAAGCCGTAGGATTTAGCATGTATGGTGTCAGGACATTAGTGATGATACCGACGACATTGCTGTGTTCGCGATTAGCAGTGTGTCATGGGGGTGAGGGACAGAAAAGTGATTGAACTTACTATAAATTCCGTGCTAGCACAACTGTCTTAATTTGCAGGCGGCGAGATGAAAGCTCACCAACGAGGGAGTAGCACACGGTTCCAACAGTAAGCTGGTAGAAGAGGGCCCATACGACCATAATGCTACCAGTAGCAAGGGAGCCCTGTCTCCTATGTGACTCTGGGACCAAACCCAGGAAGCCTAGGACAAAAAGCATGCTGCACAGGCCACATAGTCCGTAAAGATACAGGGAACGGCGGCCAACTCCTAGAGTCATCAAACCCCATGCGCCAAAGACACCAACCATGTTGATTGCGTATTGGCCTAGGGCAAACGAGTAGGAGTCTCGGGTGGATAAACCAGCTTGCTGAAGGAAGTAGGTAGAGTAGTTGGAGAAGGCGTTTCCGCTCAGGTTCTGGATGGCCCAGGTCATGCATACAATTTCCGTACGGCGCAGATCGACTCCTTTGAAGCAGTCCCAGTATGTAGCGCCGGCCGTAATCTTCTCCTCGAGTGCAGTTGTGTGGACCATCATGGCTACTGTCTCGTCGGCATCAAAGTCAGTTTCACGGTTGAGGCTTGTCAAACGAAGCAGAGACTGCTTGGCCTCCTGGGCTTTACCCCGTCGAACGAGCCACCAGGGGGACTCCGGGGCGAAGAAAATGGCGATGAAAAGCGGAAGCGGCCACATCCACTGTAGACCGTATGGAATGCGGTAAGCCCACTGATCGTCGCGCTTCAACATGGCATAGATGACTCCAATTCCGATCTCTTGACCAAGACCCCAGCAGAAGTTGACGTAGGTGGTGAGGTAACCTCGAAGGGCCACGGGGCAGACCTCAGAAGCGTAGGTAACGGTGAGGGTCTGGAAGATGCCCCACGGGATGCCGCATAGGATCTCGGCGACAAGCAATGTTTTAATGTTGGGTGCGGTGAAGAAAATCGCTGTAAAGGCAGCGACTAAAACGAGGCAACCCATGACAGTTTTCCTATAGCCAAATCTCTCGGAGATGAAGCCGTTGATGAAAAGACCAATAATTTCCCCGACAGTAGCGCCCTGTATTGATCGGATAGTCAGCCCTGTGTTCATCTGCGATGATTGTAGCCAACTTCCTTTATAAATATAGGAGATTTGGAGAAAACATACATTACTTAAGCCGGATTGCCATCTAGCGGGTACCTGATATTTTCCATCTGCGAATAGCTCGCCGTATTTTTTATTAAATTGAGGAAACGCATCTTTCGAATGGCACAGACGCGTTAGCTCTCAAAACCTAAAGGCTAATAGAGGTTATAGATTGGGGAGGTTGTTGGTATCTTACAGAAATTATTCACCAGGCTGACGTCGTAGCCTTCCATAACAATACAAGTGGAGATGATCATACTCCATGCAATGGCCTTGGGATACAATTTAATACCTTGTAGTAAGGTCATGGATTGTTCCTTGGCAGCTGCAGCCCTCGCACTCTCAATGACAGTACGGTGACCTTTGGGAAGCTCTTCAACATCGATATCTGCGCCGGCATCAACATCTGCAACGTCGCCCGCGATGTGATCCTTGGACGCCTGTATATCGACACCATCATGATGAGGAGATGTGATCTCCTTCTCATTGGCAGCTGAGGCCATGATGAATGAAGGGATGCTGCTTCAAGAGGGCAGATGAGTAGCGAATATAAAGGGAAATAAATAAATAAATAAACATCAATGTGCCTTTTGCGTATCAACGCTGGGCTGCTCCTCCGCGGCGATGTGCGTTTAAAGAGGGAAGGACAGCAAGAGTTCAAGAAGAGAGTGGAGGTGGGATGAGAAAGGATATATATATATATAGGTGAACGAATGGGCGGAGAAGGACCAAAAAAAAAAAAAACTACCACCACCACCACCCCAGGACGAAGTTGAGATGCAATCCGAGGCCGGGGTCACTTTGATCACTACGGGTCTAAATAAGCCGAGCCCTCTGATTTCTGCCGTCGATCCAATGATGTTCCGTCCGTTATGAGGAGGTGGGTTTCAACAAATGGATAGTATGTGGCTAAAAAAGAGCTAACGAATGAAAGGTGTCCATCTGACAAAAGGTATTGCATACAGGGATCGTTTTCCCCTCTCGGAATGCTCACCGTTGCGAGAAGGGGAAAAGAGGCAACCAAAAAAAAAAAAAACCTGTTAGCTCATCGTGCCCTTTTTTTTTGGCTAAGAATTTCAGGAACACTAGTGATAAATGCAATGCCGGGAGTGGCTCGTAGCAGCGGAGGAGCCCGCACAAAAGCTGGCATGGACTAGTCTGGTAAGTAAATACAAGGTAGGAGGAAAAGGTTTACCCCTGGTCTACAGAGTACTGGTAACCAATATGAATTTCCAGAATCAAATGATAACTTATATGCACTCATTTCCTTACCTTTGTTAATAATGATATGGAGGTTTGAGCTGGCATCTTCAACAAAACTCTCCGGAGACACGACACAGATGCTCAATTTCTTTCTTCTTTCTTCTTCTTCTCTATGTGGTTGAGAGCGATTCAGATGATATTTGCGGGTAGTTTTCATTTCTTAATTTGAGGCGTTTGTGTTCACCCAGCTCTTCGTGGATCAGTAAACTATGAAATGAGGTAGAAGCTAGAGAGCATCTATAAAAGAGTAAAACACGTCAAAGGGAAACAGGCGCCGGGGTTGGTTCAAGTTCCATTGCCATCTAGACAGGCATTCGCAATTCCTGATACTGAGAATCTAATATGTACCAATCCGCAGGGCGCATGGCGTTGCGGCCGAGCCAATAACAAGCGTCGTGATTCTACAAAGGAGGTAATTTCTGTGGCTGTCGTTATTGTCATGCTGTCCCGATAACCCCACGGGGTTGAATCTTCATGCGGGGGAAAGACAGGCGCTAGATGAGCCAGTTGCAACTCTGCCCCATATTCTTATCGAATCTCACATGCTGGGGAAGCTTGTCTCGTCCGCCCTCCCCGTCACACTGAATGCGGCTGTTGGCGATGGCCAGGCTATGGAAGTTTGGTGTCGTGGGCCGCAAAATGGAAGTTCTCGGCCCATTGAGTTTGTCGGCGGAACTAGCCTATAAAGGATAATGTATTAAGCTCACCTCGCCGTATGTTTCCTATTAAGGCAAATCATCTTTTTGTCTGGAGGACCAAGCGCACAGCGCCATTTCCATATAACCAAAAGAAGTAAGTATTCCCTGCTTGACGGTGATATATTTAATTATCATTAAGGACCTTAAGGGGATGATTTGCTTTGCCATTCTTCACCTCTCTCTCAAACTTACTGGAAACACTCTCATCTTCAACTGAGACTTATTGATAATTTGCATTATTTACAATTACCATCGTGCTGGTTCTTGGATGCGAGGATGATATCCTTGACTTTGAGCCTGTATACTGCTGTATAAGTCGAAGCTATCATGAGCCACCTTACTATTAGCTATAAGTATGTAGCTGTCGCTGCTTCTACATGATACGTAGAGTACAGATGAATTTCTACAGCTTCCACATTTCGTACGGCTGAAGCAGTAAAAATAACTTTATTTTGCCCTTGGACGGCATGGAAATATCAGGAGATAGTGCACGTTAACCAACGTTAACATCCTAGGTACTCTGCAGTGTTGGAACTGTGATTTGATAAGTAAGCCTCTTGCTTAAGGTAGCCTGCCCGGGGATATGTTTCTCCGATCCCATTCTCTCCGCCCCCTTGCTTGCCCTCACTGAATACTTCTCCATTTCGGAGGTGTCTCGGAGTTTTGTTAAAGAGCTCTCTCTCTCTTTCTCTCTCTCTCTCTCTTCGAGTCTCCCCGCACATTCGCATCCAGTTCGGACACAGAAAACGAGTTGTTAAATAATCATTAGTTAATTTTACTCTGTAAGGTACGAGCAATGAGCAATTGCTGGCCATGAAACAAGTCAAGTCAAGTCAAGTCAGAACTTTGACATGAAAGGGACACTTGATGTAAAAATGACGAGAATTACAGCTCCCGTAATAAATCTAGGTACCTAATACCTATTTGATCAATGGGTCTGATAATAAGCTACGGACTAACTTACTTGCTCTCGTACACAATTTTTCCCTGGCGGTGTCTGCCTTAGTAGTTGTCCGAAATCACACCAGCAAGTGGCCCACCTGAATTTTGCTCAGAGTTGGCCGTCTCCATTCGCAATCGAGCCATCTGTTCCGGAGTCTGACTGTACCTGGGCTTTTCGTCTTACTACAATCACCGCCTTATTCTTCTTTTTTGAACTTCATTGTGCATCTGACAAGTTTCAGCCTCTCGTTGGGTTCCTCTTAATATCTCTGTATTTTATTGTCTCTGCATCGGTGATCTTAGAGGTCAGAGGTTTTTTTTTCCAACTCTCTATTCCCTCTCCTCCACCCGCCTCTCTTCCAACTCAGCTTCCTACTTCACGAAAAGTCATGCTGTCCACTCTTCGAGTTGCCAGCAGGCGAGCTGCTCTGCGACCTGCAACCTTGAACATCGCCGCTGGTCGCGCTGCTATCTCTACCTGGATCAATGTGCCCCAAGGCCCTCCCGTGAGTAAAGATTGGTACTACTATGGTCGCTGCCACTAACAATTGGATTTAGGATGTAAGCCAACTGCTAAGTCCTTTACCCTTCTACGGACCATTAGAGGCCGAGGGAAAACAAAAAGATTCCTATTACACTAAATGTGCTGACATAGTGCTCTTTTCAACATAGGCTATTCTTGGTACGACTGTACTCCACTGAGCCCTATTCTCATGCGGCAGATTAAAAAAAAAGGGTTTATATGCCTCGCTAACTTCTACTTCGTCTCATAGGCATTACCGAAGCTTTCAAGGCCGATAAATTCGAGAAGAAGATCAACCTCGGTACGATACCCTTTCAAGCGGTTTGCCATGAGGGCTTTCCCGTTCCTCTAGACCCTCCCGCCACTTTCCGGCCTCGGCGGCTAAACATATTTGTCGTGCTATTCTAGGGGTCGGTGCATACCGCGACGATGCTGGCAAGCCCTTCGTCCTTCCCTCGGTTCGCGAGGCTGAGAACAAAATTATTCACGAGAAGCTGAATAAAGAGTACGCCGGCATTACGGGTGTTCCCGAGTTCCCCCCTCTAGCCGCTAAACTGGCCTACGGTGCCAATTCTTCTGTCCTTGACCGGGTTGCTATTTCTCAAACCATCTCAGGCACTGGTGCCTTGCGCCTTGGAGCTGCGTTCCTTCAGCGCTTTTATTCCGGTGACAAGAAGATCTTCATCCCTAACCCTTCATGGGCGAACCACAAAGCTGTCTTTAGTGATGCTGGGCTCAAAGTGGAGACTTACCGCTACTATAAAAAGGACACTATCGGCCTTGACTTTGAGGGACTGGTTGCGGATCTCAAATCCGCTCCTTTGGGCAGTGTCTTCTTGTTTCACGCCTGTGCCCACAACCCTACCGGTATTGACCCAACTCCTGAGCAGTGGAAGGAGATCTCCAAGGTCGTCAAGGAGCAGAACCACTTCTCCTTTTTCGACATGGCCTACCAAGGGTTTGCTAGCGGCGATACCGACAAAGATGCCTTCGCAGTTCGATACTTTGTCGAGCAGGGCCATGACATTGCCCTCTGCCAGTCATTTGCCAAGAACATGGTACGGTTTTCCTCCTCCTTGATGTCCCCTTGAATCTACCAGGATACCCGGGCGCCGATTGATGTAAACCTATGCTAATTGCTATTCGGTGTATTGTAAATAGGGTCTCTATGGAGAGCGAGTTGGTGCCTTCTCCCTGACTACTGCCGATGTGACGGAGAAGAAGCGCGTTGATTCGCAGCTAAAGATTCTTATTCGACCTTTGTATTCTAACCCCCCAATCCATGGGGCTCGCATTGCTTCGGAGATTCTTGGTAACCCCAAGCTATATAGTCAATGGCTTGGCGAGGTCAAGGAAATGGCCGATCGCATCATTACCATGCGCGCACTACTCAAGAAGAACCTTGAGAACCTTGGCTCCAAACACGACTGGTCTCACATTACCAGCCAGATTGGCATGTTTGCCTACACAGGCTTGAAGCCTGAGGAGATGGAGAAGCTGGCTAAGGAATATTCCGTCTATGCTACCAAGGATGGTCGTATCTCTGTTGCTGGTATCACTAGCGATAATGTTGGCCGACTGGCCGAGGCTATATTCAAGGTCAAGGGTTAAGAAGCCTAAAATACAGCAAAAGGCATAGTGGAGCTGTTTTGATAGTTCCAATCATAAGAGCGGGAGCTTCTTTTTCAATCAGGATTTGGATGAGCACAAAAAGCAGGCGTTAATTAGAAGAGTCTGCCGTGGGCGAATTGCTAAATCACTGTCTTGTAATAGTTGATGTAAGAATATCATGAAGAAACGTCTCTGATGATCATTTTGTGCCTTTTTCCACAATTTTTGTAAAGCCAGCTACTATAAAGAGAGGGAGGAAAAAAAAAGGGGGGATGCTATGATATGCAAGTCATTCAAAGATTGAAGCTTCTCATCGTAAATCATGAAAGTCGTAATCGGTCTATATCACTCTTGGCATCTTCTGTAGGGTTCCCCACACGTTTGTATATTTCAGGCACATTTTTGTGGACACTTTCTTTCTCTTGGCCTTCTACACTCGCGGCTTGAGCATACTCTCCATGAGTTTCTAGCTCAGCTTGTAGTTTCCGAATCCTCTCCGTTGTCCGCGCATTGGCATCTTTGAGATGAGTGATATAGTGTTGTAGGGCTGATACGCTATCTGGGGTATATACCTCCTTTCTAAGCCTCAACATCATTTGTTCGGCTTGCTTCTCAGCGCGCTGTGCCTCAAGGGATACATCTGAGGCGCGAAGCTCTAGACTACGAGCAATGACACCGTGCTTAGCTTCGAGAGACCGCACAAGGCATGTGAGGCACTCTGAAAAGATTTGAAAGAGGTCAGTAAGAGAGGCGATTGTGCGTAGACGGGCTGCTTTAAGGGCCTCCTCGGCAACGGAGAGACTGGTGTTGAGATTTGCAAAGTCTTTTGGAAGAGATGCTATGTGGCGGTGGAGGTAGGAGGAGTTTGTGGCAGGATGGGCCAAGCGGGTGAGACTGAGAGCTGAGGCGTGGAGGTTGGATGAGATTAAGTCGGCGAGATCAGGTAAAAGGGATTCAAAGTCGGAAAGAGGTGGACTCGAGAGCAATAAGGCAATTGAGTCTTGAGGAAGCGTGTCCAGGGCATCAAGAAATGGTGGTAGAATGAGGAGGAGATCGAGGAGCGCATCTGATGTAGATTCTGAAGTAGAAGACTGGGCGAGTCTCTGTTGGAGACGTTCGCTGGCTCGGGAGAGTCTGGTGGAGGCTGATGATGGCTTTGGCTCGGGGGGCATGGCGGTTGCGATGGCGCGTTCCAAGAGATAGTGTTTTGCTGCCTTTTGGCGATGCTTATCTAAACTCTATAAGGGAGTTAAAAAAAATACTAGACAATATAAGAAAGGAAATAGCAAAAGAAGAAAGTTGTCTTCCAACCCACCTTTTGTACCGCAGCTCGATCCTTGGCTTCAGCATCTTCCTTTGTAGACCCATCTGGGTTCAGGACCGCAGTGGTAAGGATCCGATATAGCTTTGCGAATTCGGGATTGCTTTGGAGGACTTTTTGTTCAACCGGTGGAAACATGCTCTCCACCAATTGAAGAAATCAGTCAAATTATATAAAAAAGAAGAAGAAGAAGAAGAAGAAGAAGAAGAGAAAAAAAATAAAATAAAAAAATTCAATCTCAATCTCAATAATCCGCCGCGAAAGGTGCCCTGCCGACCAGTGGGCAACCTAACGTGGGGTTTGTTGTAATAAAGGTGCCCGAAGGGAGCGCGCGAAAGCCCCGCGGGGTCTCGTGATCTTCTTATCCACAGTAAGTGTTACTGACCGGGAGCGGATCATTATATCTTGCGCATTTTGATATTGTGCGACTCCAAACCAATTTTGAGACCAAAATTCTCGTCGAGAAATCGTTTGAGATCGAGGGGTTCAAGGGTGGATTTCGAAGACCCCAATTGCGGTTGCATAATCGCTACAACCCCCCTCCAATGCGCTCATCATAAAAGACCGCAACAAAAATCCCCCAGCTATACTATATAACTATATCGACAAAGGGGGGGAGGGAAAAGAAAATCACTGCGGAATCATGCCGCCAACACTACCCTCATCTGCTCGACCCTTCATGGCCATTGCATCTTCAGCGTCGAGACCTACCTCCCGTATCTCCTCAGCATGTTCATCACTTCGGCCTCTGTCTGCAATCCAACTCCCTTCAACAACATCGCTAACCATCCGATCCTTTTCAACCACTTTCCCTCGGTCTACAAAAACCGTCAAGCCGCATCGTCTCCCAAGCGATCTGATACCTCCATACCCATATGGCGAGCGCCGCATCTATAAGCAATCTAACAAGGGCCTTTACGGCAGTGCCCGTATCCGCTTCGGCAACAACGTCGCTGAAAAGCACAACAACAAATCCCGCCGCTTCTGGCGCCCCAATGTCCACGTCAAGACCTTTCTCATTTCTTCTCTCGGCGCTCGCATTAAGACCCGCCTCACGCTGCGTGTTCTCAAGACCATCCGCCACGAAGGCGGCATTGAAAATTATCTCCTCAAGAGTAAGCCAGCTCGCCTCAAGGAGCTTGGCCCTGGAGGTTGGAACTTGCGCTGGCTACTGATGCAGAGTCAGGCTGTGCAGCAGCGCTTCAACGATGAGAGGATTGCGCTGGGGCTAGAGCCAAAGGAGCTAGAGGATAGAGATGATGTGATACACTATGCTCTTGATTACGCTACCCCGGGACCGCTAAGCTTGAGAAGTCGAGCTACGTTGACCGAGATGAGAGCTGCTTTGGGTGATACTTTTGTATTGGGCGACGAGGATTTAGCTGATCTAGAGGGAATCGAGGAGCTGTCAGACGAAGAGGAGGTAAGGCTGTTACAGCAACTAGACAGTGCTGCTGACGAGGCTACAAGGACTACAAGTATCAAAGCAGAAAAGTAAGGCACTGAATTGTAATGACTCGAATATTCTGTTTTGTATATCATTTGTATGTACGTATCATGTAAAATAAACCCATCTATCACGAAATAAACACGGAAATGAAACGCCTATATCCCGAGCGCAGAATTTGCACCGAAGCTTCACGCCATCACCTCATGCTGATGGAAATCTCAAGAAAAAAACTTTTTTTTCCGTCTTTCTTTCCCTGGGTTTCCTCTTTAAAAACGAAGGTCCCAGCCAATCATCGGCCCAAGTCTAGGCAATTCCTCCGCCACACTCTGTACATCCTTATCTCCTCTGCCGCTGAGGCAGATGACCAAGTCCTCGCCCTTCTTCATCGTCTTGGCTAACTCAATGGCTCCAAAAATTCCGTGAGCCGATTCAAGCGCAGGAATGATGCCTTCCAATTGACTTAGGAGTCTGAAAGCAGTGAACGCCTCAGCATCAGTAGCAGCAATGAACTTGGCTCGTTCATTGTCCTTCCAAGAGCTCAGCTCCGGTCCTACACCAGGATAGTCAAGACCTGCCGAAACGGAGTGCGTTTCAATAATCTGGCCGTTCTTATCCTGGAGCACATATGTTCGGACTCCGTGAAGAACGCCTTTCGATCCGCCAGTAAGAGTAGCGCTATGCCTTGCCGTTTCGACACCATCACCACCAGCCTCAACGCCTAGCAGCCTGACTGAAGGATCGTTGGCGAATGGGTAGAACATTCCAACAGCGTTGCTGCCTCCGCCTACGCAAGCAACGACGGCATCAGGAAGTTTGCCTCGCATCTCTTGCATCTGCTTCTTCGTCTCGTCTCCAATAACGGATTGAAACGTCCTGACGATGGTGGGATAAGGGTGCGGGCCAATGGCGGATCCAATTATATAATGAGTGGTATCGAGGTCAACTACCCAGGCGCGGAGGGCCTCGTTCACGGCATCTCGGAGAGTCTTGCTTCCAGCTTCTACAGCTACGACCTTAGCACCAAGAAGTCTCATTCTGAATACGTTGAGGGCCTGCCGACGAACATCCTCCTGTCCTATGTGGTTAGCAGGAATCTTTCCTCTAGTTTAGATAGTAGCTGGAGGGACGTCTCTTACTGCTCCCATGTAAACTGTGCATTCCATGCCGAACTTGGCACATACCGTCGCAGTGGCAACGCCGTGCTGGCCTGCTCCAGTCTCTGCAATGATCTTAGTCTTTCCTAGGCGCCTAGCCAGAAGCAGTTGTCCTAGTGCGTTGTTGATCTTGTGGCTACCGGTGTGATTCAGATCCTCTCTCTTGAGCCAGACGTTGGCACCGCCACAGTGTTCAGTAAGGCGATCTGCCAAGTGTAGGCGGGATGGTCGTCCCATATAATCGTAATATGATCGATACTCCTCCCAGAATGAAGGGTCATCCTTGATCTTATTAAAGCCCTCCTCAAGCTCAGACAAGCAATCCATCAAACTTTCCGGGACGTACTGGCCACCGAACTCTCCGAATCGTTCAGGTATTTTGTCATGAAGAGCTGCTAGTTGGGCCACTAAGGCGCTGTCATGTTCCGCCGCAGCTCGGTCCTCATCTGTGACAACAGCGTTAACAGAGACAGCATCTCCGCTAGCGCCATGGTTGCCAGGCGCATCTTGAATTAAAACAACTTCCTCGGTAGACTCGGGTCGGGAATCGCGGCCACACAGATAAGCACAGTATTTCTCAACTTCTGTTTCATGTTGGCCAGGGCCAGCCTTTTGGATCGTGGTGATGATTTGGCTGCCAACTACAACGCCATCGGCGATGGCGGCAACGCTCTGAAAATGTTCGTGTGTGCTGACGCCAAAGCCAACAGCTGCCGGTTTGTTGCCGCTGTATTTCTTAACTCGACTAAGGAGCTCGGGAAGATGAGTACTGAGTGATCCGGTAGCACCGGTGACTCCCTGTCTTGAAACAACGTAGATGAATGAGTCTGCTAACTGACATAAAATTTTCATGCGGGTATCTGATGTCGCAGGAGCAATTAATGGGACATAAGAAAGGCTAATGTATCCAAACCTGATTAGCAAATTTATAATCAACTAGACTCTGATGAAAAAATATATATATATATGAAACTCACTGGCCCTTGGTGCACAATTTGCGGAAAGAGACAGCCTCTTCTGGGGGCAAATCGACTACAATGAAGCCATTGACCCCAGAAACTTGGCAGTCCTGTAGCAGACGCTCCTCTCCGTAGCTGAGAAGAGGGTTGTAGTAGCCCATAAGCATCACTGGAGCCTTCAGGCCACGGGACCTGGCCTCTTTGACCATGGCCAAAGTAGACTCGATACTGACACCATTTTTTAGAGAAATCTGCGCCACATAACCGTTAGAGCTTGAATTATTTCACGCTACTCGTATCATCTATTTCGTACCGTGTTTGCAGTTTGAATGGTCGGTCCATCAGCGATGGGGTCCGTGAAGGGGGCGCCAAGTTCAAGGACATCTGTTTTCCAATGAATTAGCACTTCCAACTCTAATCTAACTCGTCAAGTCAATGCTCAATGTTGAAACTAACCGGCTCCTCCCTTCTCCATAGCCAGCAGTATGCCTGGCGTATCTTCCGGTCGCGGATATCCTGCAGTCACATACGTAACCAACGCTGGCTATAATTGATATTCATTTCAACGTTAGCAATGCCGTCAGACTAGCGATGCCAATTACCCCACGAATGCAAGGAGGGGCAATTAAGGCAAATGATAGGGTGCTAACCCGGTTCTGCGCCTTGCAGCGTTGAAAAGTCTGCTTGATAGCTTCCATGATGTTTCTTTGTCGATCGGAAGGCCAAATACCTGGGCAATTGTTTGCTCTCTGAGTTGAATCAAGTCTTTGTTGGTAAGAAGAGACAGGGCGGGATGGCCGTTTTTTAAGAAATCATTTCTGACGTCTGGGACCGATTCCGGAAGAGCGTGGTCCGCCCCTCCATTGCCTCTTGTAAGGCTAGCACCTGCATATGTCCCGCCTCCCGCAGCTGCAGCCCAGGACCCACAATCCGGACTTCCCCAATTCGGTAATTTCACCATATATAAGATGCTATTTTCCTACTCTGTAAATGCAGCAAGCCATTACTCTCTGTCAAGCTACAAATGCTTATTCTTCTAGCTCATATTGGTCTAAACTAATATAGTTGCCACCGAAACGCCTCGTAAAAGAATTCGCATTTGTCATTTCTAGGGTTCAAGAAATGAATATAGTCATATCTTTTCACCAAGCTCTTTCTTTTGAAGTGTCTATACATGTCTTCTACTGCGAATATGGGGGATACATCATAAAGTTTTCTTGAATCAAGTTATTTTTTTATAATAAAATTACATGACCAACACGGAATAGACCGACTCAGGAAAGTAAATCAACCAAGATGCCTGTATACCCTTACGCCTGCCCCTATGGTCAAATCCTGCCATTTGCCATCACTTTTCAATATGCTGAGCCAGCTCGAGCAAAAGCTAGTATATTATTTGTATCTCTCATTTCCTTTACTTCTTTCTCATTTCACCGCTCCCCCAACAATATCCCGCTACTGTCAGTCCTTATTGTCGGCATCAGAAGCCAGACTTTTCATTGTAGTAATCATATGGATTGTTACTCATATTCATCCCGGTTTGATGCGCACCATAGATGATTTTATCGTTATTCAAGCTTCTTGTTGAGCTGTCACCTCCCGCGACAGTTGCGGACGATGTTGCCTCCCATGGAGGTGGTGGGTCTTGTGACCAGGACCGCTCTGCTGGCGGGCTAGATGGCATTTGGTCTTGCGTTGGGTAGCGTAGACCTCCCTCAGCACGGCCACGCTCATGCGTAGCCATCCCTACAAGTGTCTGTATAACGCCAATTAAGACAATAATCACATAGACAAGAAAAATACCAGTGGAAATGAGGGCTTCTTGTACCATGTTGCTATGAAGCCACTTAGTGACGTGGCTGACAGCTCCACTCACTTCATCGGCTGTACCAGATGAGGGAGAGGCTAAAAAGCTCTGCATATCTGAGCCGGCGGCTAAAGAACTATTAGCTCCCGCACTAAATGTATCGTTGGGAAAGAGAGGCAAGTCAATGTGGGCGTGGTCGTGGACCCAAGTCAGCCCTGATTGAACACTCTCTATCTTAAGCCCAATGACACAATGCAGAACCGACTTGATAGGGTCTAGAAGGATGGTTCCGTTGAATACAGTCTCTAGACCGTCTTGCATTTTGTCAAGGAAGACATTAATCGTGTTATTCACGGCTTCCGTCGCATTGCTGACATAATCGAGAAGATCATGGTTAATGTCGTTGTTTAGGCCTGTAATGACCCCGTTGGCACCATTAGCCCAGGATTCGGATGCGTTCTGGAGACTTTGGACGACATCATCGGCAAATGCCCCAACTTCCTGAGCTAGCGCCGGAGCTTCCTTTTGCACCACCTTGAGAAGAATAAGTTGACATATACAGGCGAAAAATCCAGACAATGCAAGTGATAAAACGAACAAGGCTGCTGGTGATGTAGCATATGCGATGCACCATCGAACAAGGACCTGTCGCTTCCTACTCATCCTATTTGCCAATCGAATACCGCACGCCGCTGTAAACGGCCGGGAGGCAATATAGATGACGTCCATTGGATCAAGTTGAGTCTGGGTAATCAATTTAGAATGCTTCTGCTGCCGCCGCCATCGGCGAATCTCTAACCACGCCATGGGGGCCATAGCACCCGCCGCAACTAGAGAAAGAATGACGATGAAGGCCACCCGAGCCTTCTCCACAAGTTTGTATAAATGGTCGAAGAAGTCGTTTAGAGAGTCATTGTCAGAGCAGAATGTCAGCTGCTGTTTTTCCGCCAAGGGAATGGCGCTCTTGTTAAACTCGTAGTTGGAATAAGTCTCATTAAGAGCCTGGCGTAGGATGTTGAAGGGAAAGGAGATGGCCGATTCAGTCAAATTTTGAACTTGTTCAAATGTGGGAAGGTTCTTGTTCAGCTGTTGAACATCTTTGACGAAACTATCGGTGCTTAGATTGAAATCTTTAAGATTGTCGAGTGGTTTGGTAAAATTGACTTGGGGAATATCCGGAATCAAGTTGCCAATAACTGAGTTTTCAATGCCATCCGTTAGATTTTTGATACCGGCCTGCAAAGCGGTGGCGATTTTTTCAATATCTTGCACCGTTCCGTTAACAACAGTGTTGAATGCCTTTGTCGCATCTTTAGTGACAGAGGCAACCATATCGAGGCTCCCATGTATTAGAGCCGTAATAAGGCAAGTGTACGTAGCCGTCAGAAAATTGATGTAGAAGATGATTATGTTTTCAACGCCACTAATCACAAGGTCGAGCATCTCGACCATGCCGTGGACAGTCTTTTCAACGCCCGAGGCAACGAGCTCGTTCACTCCAAGAGAGAGATAGTGAGGCATTGAGGCCATTGCGCTGCCTACATCTTCGACCTTGGTACAGGCAGAAAGAGCTTGCATTTCTGCATCTCCAATATTGTCTCGTAACTGGGCGACTAGCACGATGGTGCGAGCGAGAATGATGAGTAGGAGAATAGTCCATCGGTTGATCCATATCTGCGAGAGACGAGACTGAAGACTAAGATATGGCGTAATGTAGGGCGCCGTATCTGCGCGAGGCTCAATAGATCTTTGAGGTTCAGGTGGGACGAAAGGATCGGCTCGAAGAGTCTCTGGAACGTGGGGAAATGGCGGTGGGTTGACGTCTGTACGAGAAGGAAACATTTTGAGGTTATTATTGCTGAAGAGAAAGATTCGTAATAAGGTAAAGGATATAACGAGCAAGATTTGAAAATAATGAGCGTTGATGTATCCTCGTCACGGCCAGCCGTCAAATGTAAAGAGGAGAAGAGGGAAGATGTTTGTAAAGGGCACCAAAGAAAAGAGATGAGAAAGAAAAAATGCTAAAAAAAAAAGTTGAACGAAAACAATGGCTATTTACTCATTATAATGGGTTGCTGTTTGAACACAAAAAAAAAAGAAAAAAGTGAGTCGTGGTAACAAAAGTTTGAGAACAATAGGGCGAGAGCACGACAATAAGAACCATTGCGAAGAGGGGCGGAACGGTGAATGCGGAACAGTGTGAGAGTAGGGAAACAAAAAGCAAACCAAGCACAATCACTTACGATCCTACAAAATCTTTTGCCATCTGCCAGGCAGAGATTCAAAATAGTAGCCGAGAGGCCGTTGATTCGACGAGAGAGTCTCTAACAACCATGTCAAACCCATATTACTTCCATGTGGATCTATTTTAAGCGCTTGTCAATCTGCATCAGCCAGTTAGAGCGAATCACCACGCCGAAACAGGTACGACTTCACGCTCTTTCAAGCGAGTCTAAAACATTTAAGACTTATCTGCCCGTCATTCTACTAGACCATGATAGTACTCCGTAGTGCTATTATTATTACCCGCTCGATTGCCGTTTCTTGGCGCGCTTCTCATAGACGGACTAGGGTCTAGACACGTTTGCAAGCACATGGATGAGCGCCGATAAGAGGCGCCGCCAGCCAAAAGTCAGATAAAAAACAGCTTTAATGAGGCATTGTGACAAAAAGGTGATTAGAAAAAAAGGTGGAAAGATTTAAAGGACAATGGCTTGACTGGTGGTGCGTGAGTCTCTCGGAAAAATCGAAAGCATTTCGCTCACAAAAGGGCGAACATCGCCTGACGAACAGCAGATAACGAGGAACTTCGTATCTGTTTAGGAACAAAGGATAAATACACTCCTCCACTCGCTAATACAAGACACCTTCACCGTCCCGGAAAAGTTTCGACGTAGAAATAAAAGCAATAAAGAGCTTTGTTTTTTTATGCTGTGGGACAAGTGTTTGAGCGTTTTAGTCCAATCAATAGCCGCGCGTAATGAAGTTGTGCTTATGTAAGTTACACAAGCGCTCTATGAACACTTCCCCATCCAGTAGCTACGCTCCCTACTTCGAAGAGATTGATACTAGACTATCGACTTGGTTTCATCTATGAGAACTTTGGTTGAGGGTCAACAATTCTTATATGTATTTTGGAGCACGTACTACTCAAGAGACCCAAAATATCTTGTTAAGTACTTGGTACCTCACGATATAAGTCGGAGGCAGCTGAGCCTAACCGTGCAAGAAGAAGCGCCGGCGAAGCGCCAGGTTCGTAAGCCGCTACCACCTCTTCAACTACAGCTAGACTCCCTGACTTTCTGAAACTACTAAATCACAATGGCCAGCGACACTACAAAATGTCGTAATGGGATTTGTAAGAATAACGTTGTTGATATTGAATTTAAATTTAATAAATGGGAATAGGAGGCTTTCATTTCTAAGCCTTGCATTAAATCATTTAAGTCCAGCAGCATAACGTTCGAAAACGCCTCACAATCATCCGAACAATCAGTCCCAGTTGACCACGATCATTAACTTTCCATCACTCAAGCTTCGGCCATGTGCTTGTTAGCACCAACGATAACATCTTCAATCGTCTCGTCACTAAACTTCAGGTCCTCCTCAATCGACACGTGGTCCTGAATCTTGAACCAGACCAAAGGTCCTGCAAAAAGAAGCGATCCTGCGAGAACACCCCAAGTTGACGCAAACATGGTCATGTAAGGCGTGTTTAGAGCATCAAGTCGCCAGAAAACAGCGGCACCAGCAGACTGGATACCCTTGTAGAAACCTATTGTATCTAGTTAGCAACTACGTCGACAAACTTTGCGGCGGCAGCATAAATAAAGACGAGGGGGAGAACGTACCAGCCATGTTGGCAGTTTTGCGACCAGAGTTAGACAATGCGCCCATCCACCTAGGAAGAACTAGTCAGCAAAATCTTTAAGCTAATATTGTTAAAGCTCAACAAAGACTCACCAGTAGATGTTGGTCTGCCAGATGGAATCATAGAAACCATAGAAGAAGTACAAGAACATGGGGCCGATGAAGCGCTTGCCACCGTCAGTCCAATCAACCTTCAGAGGCTCGAAAGAGGGCTGCGATGCCACCTCACGGGGGACCTGGATCTTCTGCCAAGCGTATCCACCACCCCAGATGGCGAAGGTGAGAACGAAGAGGAAGAGGAAGGATGCCTTGGCGCGCACACTACGGGAAATACCGGGATAGTCCAAGGCATAACCATTGATGACAGCACCAATAATCTGAGCAAGCCAGTACAGCAAGTTGTTGAGAGCTCGAGTACGGATGTTGAATTGTGCGGCGTTCATAGAGTTGTTCTGGTAAGTATAGAAAATGTTGGAAGCGAAGAACATGGGGAAGAGGAGAAGGATCCAGGGCGCAGTGTAGAGAGTCTCCCAAAGACCCTTGAATTCGGTCGTCCACGAAGGATTCTTCATCAGGACAATCTTGGTGCCATCTTCACGGATGACTTTGTCGGCGTCCAACAAGAAGAAAGCAACAACCAGTCCAAGGAGCATGAGTACGATGAAAGCAGCATATGTGCCATCGCTAACGGTCCCACTGTGGCTGTGGATATTCTGCGCCAAGGGAATCTACAGGAAACCACAAGGTTAGCATCAGACATTGATAAAAACTTCACGTAAAATGTTCTCATTGTCCTCCCCACAAAGTCGATACAAACAAAATATAAAGAGATAAAACAGCTCTCCACAACTAGAAGCGTAAAGATGATTTTTTTGACAAAAAATTTCAAGAAAAAAAAATAAACGTACCAGAGAACCAATGACAGCACCAAGATTGAAAATGATCCAAAACCATGAGATATAGCGACCCTTCTTATCCTCAGGAGGGTAAGACATCATAATGGCACCCTGGGCAGTCCAGAGTAAACCAGCGCACACACCAAGGAAGGCACCAGCAAAGATGACAAAGCCGATATTCTGGTTGTGGTTGTAGCTGAGGAACGATGCGCTGTAGATACAGTATCCGAGACCACCAATGCCGATGGTGAGACGGAGACCAAGACGGTTGGCGAAGGTGCCAGAAAAGAAACTAACTGCGGCGAAAGTGCTGTACAGGGCGACACTGGCGTGATCCTGTGCTTGGGGGTTGACTTGGCCGCCACCACCCAAACCGCTTAAGGAATTGTACATGCCGGGGCAGAGGAAGCACACTATGGCAACCAGAAGCAATTGGACTCTAGGCGAAGCATAGTAAATCTCTCGACCAAAGATTTTGTGACCCTTGTAAATCCAACCAGCAGGCCTATCGACATATTCAGAGGAGTTTTGGGCAGCCGCATAGGAGTCAACGGGGACTACATCCCGGGTAGTCTCCGGGCTATGCTTCTCATCATCAGCCATGGTGATGGACACGGCTTTCCTAATTGTTTTAAAATTGAGAGCCTAAAAAATTTCTTGCTTGTCCTAACTTTGTACGAACAAAGTCGAGGAGGCACGCCCGATGTGGTGAGAGCGTTTCTGTCTAAGGGCGGGCTGGGTGTGCGTGTTCCAACGGGAGAAACCGAGACCGTGGCGCGGAGGCGACAATGGGAGCGGACAGTGAAGAGAAGAGCTCGAGCAGAAATCCAGAAACGAATCCGGGGGGGAACTGAGATGATATTTGAAGACAGCGACGTAGATCTGACTGCAGCACTGGGAGGGTAGTATCGGCAGGGCTGCCCCATCCCAATGCTCCAGGGGGCGGAAGAAACAAAGCCAAGGTTCCTTAACTAGGTAACCTACAGCCAGTGCTTCTATGCTATTTTACTACAACGACTAGTCGCCAAGTGGATGGACGGATGGACGGCGAGCGCTAGGTCGGTGCGGAGACGGGCTGGGGATGATGGATCACCACAAGTCACACCACATATCACCAGCATACCTGCTGTACTTTGTTTATCACGAGAAAAGGGCTGCGACAGTAGCAGTTACTGCTGTTCCGTACTCCGTATAGGTGCATACAACGTGGATCCCGGGGCGTTGGTAGCAACCAAGAGAATAAAAGCCAAATGCGCGAAAGCCTGTGGCGTAGAGTCTGGTTGGCTAATGTGACCTTGAGTAGTAGTAGTAGTAGTAGTAGTAGTAGTAGTACGGTATGTATGAGTCGAGTTGGAGGAGCAAGGATTGGTAACGAGGTGGATAAGAGAAGGTTGCATCACAAGCTACGTGACAATTGGGAATGTGGGAAGGGGCGTTGACTAGTGCTTCGTACTTCGTACTGATACTACAACTACGTACTTAGTACCCCGTACTTCATAGTATATAGGACGTGCCCTAGAGAGATGGATGAACTGCTGTCAAAACAACAGACGACCAACAATTGAAGTTTACGCTAGAGCAACCGTCCTTATCTAACAAGATACGAGACAAAGAAGGAAAAGAAAGACATGTACTCCATATGCACTCTGTAGTTTTTATTTTTTTCACCAACACAACACGAAACAGGCTCCAGATAAACTAAACTTGCTGATAAGAAGTTCTTTTTGCCGACCTCGGAGCTGAATATCACGCATTGATAATCTAGGTAGACCGAAGGATTATTTACGTCCTGAAGAACGAAGGAATGGCATGATATAAAGTAGGTACAAGAGCAAAAAAAAAAAAAAAAAAAAAAAAAAAAAAAAAAAAAAAAAAAAAAAAAAAAAAAAAAAAAAAAAAAAAAAAAAAAAAAAAAAAAAAAAAAAAAAAAAAAAAAAAAAAAAAAAAAAAAAAAAAAAAAAAAAAAAAAAAAAAAAAAAAAAAAAAAAAAAAAAAAAAAAAAAAAAAAAAAAAAAAAAAAAAAAAAAAAAAAAAAAAAAAAAAAAAAAAAAAAAAAAAAAAAAAAAAAAAAAAAAAAAAAAAAAAAAAAAAAAAAAAAAAAAAAAAAAAAAAAAAAAAAAAAAAAAAAAAAAAAAAAAAAAAAAAAAAAAAAAAAAAAAAAAAAAAAAAAAAAAAAAAAAAAAAAAAAAAAAAAAAAAAAAAAAAAAAAAAAAAAAAAAAAAAAAAAAAAAAAAAAAAAAAAAAAAAAAAAAAAAAAAAAAAAAAAAAAAAAAAAAAAAAAAAAAAAAAAAAAAAAAAAAAAAAAAAAAAAAAAAAAAAAAAAAAAAAAAAAAAAAAAAAAAAAAAAAAAAAAAAAAAAAAAAAAAAAAAAAAAAAAAAAAAAAAAAAAAAAAAAAAAAAAAAAAAAAAAAAAAAAAAAAAAAAAAAAAAAAAAAAAAAAAAAAAAAAAAAAAAAAAAAAAAAAAAAAAAAAAAAAAAAAAAAAAAAAAAAAAAAAAAAAAAAAAAAAAAAAAAAAAAAAAAAAGACCCAGTGGTGGTGATGGAGAGAAAAACCAGGGTTTGGCCACGGACGCGCTACCAGTATGATTTGATGAGCGAAGGGGGCATGAGCCGCGCCACTTCGGCTAGCCCGCCACAGCAGCACGCGACTTTAGTGAAATGCCAATGCCAATGAGATGATAGATGTAAAGTAGAGAAGGAATGCACTTGTACGAAGCATGAACAAAACAAGGGTAGCAGATAGGGTCTGGCATCTACTGTATCGTCTGTGAGATTAGACAGGGGTGCGTTAGCTTTAATGGCTATCAGCGTGGCACCGCACATTGGCTGAGAGGCAATGCAGCCCATGTCGCATCCGATATTGCTCCCTGCCGTGAGGTTACGATTCCGCTGCTGATACCAATGCGTACTAGCAGGTGCAGACTCTTCGAAAGAGGAGGTTTTTTTTCCTAAAATTGAGAAGGGGGGCTGGTGGTTTGGCTGTGGGTGTGGTGGCATTGGATAACGGCATATTGGTTGCTTGGAAGTACTTCGTTTCTTTGGCTCTATAAAATAAATCTATGCCTAATTGAGCGTAATGATTCTTTGTATTGAATTTTTTTTTTTTCTTTCCTTCCTTTTTTCTTCTCACCTAAGAACAAGGATCCACAGGATATCCCCAGACCAAGAGTTCGCACCGCTGCGAAACCCCATGTTATTGGCCATGGTGCTTGTACTTATTGTATGTACATACAAATAGGTAGTACATATGTAAGCTGAACGGGCCAGTCATTAGATTTTCTTCTGGGAGAACGATTCAGAAGAAAAAAAGAAGAAAAAGCGAGCTCTCGTGTCCGCCCTGTCTTAAAATCTACCTAGAAAGCTTGTCAGCTCGCGGACGAAGGCCCGAATGGCCCCAGCTGCTGGTTGGTTTTTGGGATTAACCCAGATCGAGGCGGTCCGCCACCGCCCTCCTCAACGAGCATTAGCTGTTGGATGCTTACTGGTTGCGAACCCCGGTTTTCAGTAACTAATCAACAGATATGCCGCGGTCAAGGCCACAAAGGGTGGCGTCTGAGTAGGGGGAAAAAAAAAGTCCGGGGCGGGGCGCTTCGGCATGGGAAAAAGAGCCTACAAGTACCTACTTGTTAGGTTCTTGATAGCGGGCTGCAGCCTGATTGATGGTCAGTGCAGGCCATCGCTGTTTCTTCGGTTATTAGCCACTATCTATGCATGTGCTTGTAGCTCCCTTGATCGCCGGCGCGCCATTGAGGCTTGCCCTAGCGAACGGGGCACCCGCCCTGCGAGAAGCCGAACGCCATCCTTTTGCAACAAAGCAAATGGAGAACCTTTATAAGATTCCGAGTTTGGCTTAGGCCATCCATGTAACGTTTCCTCGTACTATCAATCCTCAATTGTACTTTGTACTTTCACGCGCCTCAAATCATTTTATCGCAAGGGGAGCCTTGTCAAGCTTCACAGCTCACTATCTCAGCTGATTTAACTTATCGTCATCAATTTCATGGTATTCCACTCCGTAATTTTAGAAAAGGCATCTTTAACCCGGAACCCAAGATCAAATCAGGTATATCACCTTACTTAGTATTTACAAGTTTGCAAAAGTACGAAGCAAAGGAGTGCTTACCACTACCTACCTAGTAGTGCTGGGCACTCTATCAACTGTTGTTGGGCAGCGCTGCACCAAACGCTGGCTTGTGACATTAACACTGGCTGGGCTAGTCAATCAAAAACCTTGGGGTCGTCAAAGGATGCCAGGCCTCCACACTTAATGCTATCGCGGGGTCCCCAGTTCTCCCCAATATTAAACCTGAGTATAATTATGCGCCATTGTTTTACAAATGATGGAGTAGACAACGCGCTAAAAGAGTTGCTTAGCTGTTCCCAGGAATTGAAATATATTAAAATCCTTTTTTGTCGAACTTTTCATAACTGCTACATCTCTCTTGACAGTTCCCATAAAGCTGACTAGCCGCGATTTTCAGTTCCAATGCCTAGTAAAGCAAGCATTGGCGATCCCTTGATCTTACCCCTCACGCGGCGCTACCTATTCAGATATGAATTCTGCTTTCTCCGAACAAGGTAATGAATCATACTCCGCTATTGGTGGTATGGCTCCCGATATACCTACGAGTACTACCATCTACCAATGTACGCCGTGATTTACAAAAGTATCCTCCACGTCTTGCGCTTGTCAATCTGTGTCACCCAATTCAAGCCACAATTACTACTAGATAGGTACGGTGTAGATAGAAGAGGTTCGTACGGAATAATACTCGGTAGAGGGATGCAGATGTCTATCTGCACGCTCTAGATATGCTCCGTATGGATCTATCTTAGTCTCCAGACATGTTACATCCGCCTTAAGGACCAACAGAATGCCACCCTCCACAACAAACAATTGAATACGATTGCTAGACCTTGTCGCCGTAGATGCTATACAATTTCTCTTCTAGATTTTGTAATGCCCAAGTGAAGTCTCTTAGTTGGTTGTACTAATTCAGGGGGAATATTACCTATTTGCAGTCTCTGCTTCTGTTATTCACCGCTTGATCGGATAGCATAGGACACTCTCCTCCGTATGTCCCTGGTAATTGTTTATATGCATCATGTACGGCATCTTCACAGCTTTCGTGGGTGTGCCTTTCCTTTTCTTTTCTGAATATAGGGGGTACCTTAGTAGCATATAACGCCCCTTGTCCCAGCTTATCTCCAACAAATATCCACTTCTTGTCTTCACGCTATCGACTTAGAGATAAACCATATGCTTTACTACAGTACAAGGCAACATTCCTAGGTTCCACCAGCAGTCTAGCATGTTACCTACCTCGTAAAATGGAGTACTTGTAGTATCGAAGTAAATCTCATACGTTGGATTCCATTATCCCGATGCTTGCTCCGTACCCCAGCCTGGCTATCCGGTCAGCTTCCAAGGCTAAGGCTTTCCCCAGAGATGTACGCAGAGACTAGTCGAGCCTATGATGTGTCTCTCCATATCTTCTAGCTGTTCCATCACACCATCTTCACATCCATGGCCATGAGTTTCCATGTCAGCCACGTGTCCGCGTTACATCTTCTGCGTACTTCACCAACTCAAAGTTGTGACACTTACACAAGCGCCAGAGCGAGCGAACTAGCCTGCAGCTTTAAATATCAATTCTTTTGGTTCTTCTTTCATCCTACGTTCGTTTAATTTGCCATCTGATACATATTTGACTCCATTTACACAAAAACTTTTCATACTCACCGCCCACCCATCCTATCATGACACCATTCCAAGACAGCTTAGCATGTTCGCATTCAAACTCCTTCCCAGTAACTCGCAGAAAAGACAGATCATGTATCATCTCAGTCAACCCGATTTGCTCCAAAATTAGCCCTTTTTCTTCAACGCCTATCCACTTGATATAAAAGGAAACACAGCCATCAACTCCATGGTCCAACTTAACGTAGGGAGAGAAAAAAAAAACCCCTCGAAGACTCGCAAATGTAGCGAACAATCAAAGGAGAGCCACAACGCTCTCCGAAATTTCCATATTCAATAGCTCTCATGCCTATGGCAAACAAAACTATTCCCCGGAGGATATAATCCGAAGGTAATCCTTAGCTGGCACTTCAAAAGCCGCAGCTCAAAAGATAATGGGCGTAAAACCCGGGCTATTTACCCTTTCTTCATCGTCTGGTATGATCCAGAGAAGGTAAGACTCTAATACTACCACTCTTCTGCTCATAGAAACATAGCCGCTCAGATAAGTAGGCGTTGTAATGCTGATCAAGTTCGACTAAGAGTTTCAATTCCAGTATTAAACAGAAAGTAACCAAAAAACTGTGTAGGGGTATCGAAATCGAACGTAATCAGCAATGTATATGTGCGTGGAGGTACGTAAGAGCTTTAAAATTCTCTTTTGTGTGTGTGTGTGTGTGTGTGTGTATGTGTGTGTGGGGGGGGGATCAAGCAAGTAAACAAAAGTCGTCCAGTGAAAAGGTTTTACGTGCCTCATATTTGTGGTAGTGCCGAATTTTGCCCACTTCGATCACGCGTCATCCAACCGAAAAGATCTGTGCGAGAAGAGGGAGCTAGTGTTGCTGCCGTGGCTGATGGCTCACTCTCTCGTCTTATCACCGGTTCGCGAGGCTCGAGCAAGAGACTCTTGCGATAGTATGTCACCTGCACGTTCCCTTGATCTCCTTCACGAATTTGCTGAAATTGTGCTGATAGCCATTCCTGCATATCAGGTAACTCTACCAACCGATATGGGATTTGAAATCGTTGAAGCTCGCCAATAATCTTGGCTGTTCGAGTATGCTTGTCAAAGTTGACAATCGTAAAACCCCCTACACCATCTTCCTCAGACTCGCTGCCCAGTGATACCTGCTTCGTTGACGGATTACCTATATCAACAAAAGTTAAGTCGGTGAGATACATGCCAAGGAAGGGCAGACAAGGAGGCACATGGTCATGCAGCTTGGTGCGAAGAACTTTGTTATTCTGTGATGGCTCTACAATTTCCTGTAGATTCCGAAGCGCCTCTTTCCGTTTCAGTGATATCGCATCCCAAGTCTTACGTAGACGAGTAATGGTGCTGCTATTAAGCGTGCAGATGATGGCCATCACACCATCATAGTTGTGGAGCTCTAAAAACTGTTGTGCAACTTTAATCCAGTGCTTGATGACGGCCGCGCGCTTCTTGAGCTCTGTATGTTGAAGTATCGTTTCGGCGACCAGATTCGATAAGTCAGTCGATAAGGCAGACATAGCCTTGACGTTAGGAGCGTCTGCCCCGCCCTTCTTCATCCATTGGGAGGAAAGAAGCTCTTCAGGCAAGATGGAGCAAAAAATGTTCATCTGCTTGATGGTCATTTGGCGAGCGAGCTCCAGAGGATCAAAATCAAGTATTGTTGGCGAAGCATTGCCAGTTTTGAAGGACTGCAGCGCATTTTGCTGGCTTTTGGAAATAACGGGTGAAGGAAGAGGTATATCAGCCGGGACATATTGGCCGATAGCTGTATTAGTCTTGCCCATGGAGGATACAAGTCGAGGCACCAAAGCACCATCTCCAGATACACGGTGCGCTAGTTCCAGAAGTCGGGAGCTCGCAGAGGGTAATACAGCATTGAGGCGGACCTCCGCAAAGGGGATGATGAGTTTCAATGCGTCACGATCAGTCTGATCACGCCAGTGAGACTCAAGCCAGCCTTTGAAAGCATTATATACCCTCAGACGGACCGGGTTTGAAGTTTGTGGCGATTCTTCCGCGTAATCAAATCGATCGATGAGCGCCTCTGTCAACTGTAGAGGTGAACAAAAGAGCCGAAATGTTAGGAAGAAAGTTGAGACAAATGTGGCATCGGGAGTAGCCTCATGAGTGGTTAAACGCTCGACTAATGCTGGCAGTGTGCCGCCCGTGACTTGACCTTCTTTGTTGAAAACTAGCTCATGAGCATATGTTTTCATCAACAGTTTGGACTCAACATCATCAGCTTCCTCAGTATGGGTGGAGCTTCCTGTAGTGCTCAATTCAGATATAGATGGCTGACTTCGAGGAACCAGTGTATGGTCAGGGGTAGTAGCTCGTGTTGAGCTCTGAGACACAATACTGACTTCTGAATCCCGGCTCAAGTAGGTTGTGCTGCTCCCAACACTAGAGCCGGTCATACTATCAAATGATGAGTGAGGATCCTGCTCATGGGTTGAGCTGTCAGCTGTTCCTTGATGATCTGCTGGCATAGGAGTAGTGGTAAGCTTTGGAAGAGCGGGAATTGTTCGGCCAACTGATGTGGCAGAGGATGCTGGACTCGATACACGTTCTTCGGCTGCTGATGAAGGCCGAGAGTTCTTGGGAGAATGAATGTGCTGGGTGGATTCTTCGTTGGGTTGGCTTTCCGGGACTCGAGGTAGAGGTTTATCAAGTGCCACTACACTTGGCCGCCTAAGGGAGGAGCTGGCTGATTCACACGCATGAGAGGAACCAACAGCACTGGCAACTTCAGATCTCTCCGCTACTGATGGCGTTCTCGATCTAGTTGCAGCGGTATCTAGGACAGTCAAATCCACCTGCAGGGCAATCTCATCAAACTCGAGCTCAAAGTCTCCTGCTCGCTCAATTATACCCTTTGTCAAAGCAACGCATTCTCCGGCTGCTCTCACGCAGCTTGTTGCCGACATTAGCATGATGTTATTATCCTGAGGCATGATGATGTCTGCTCCCTCAGTTTCAGCATTTGCCAAAGTATCCCGAGCAGCAAGAACCAAATCCCGGATTCGCTCCAGCAAGGCTTCTCTCGACCCGACTAATGGGCCGGTCATAGAACCGCTCTGTTTGCAGACAGCATCAACAATGGCTAGGAGCTCCCCTCCAGAAATAGCAGATTGCTTGATGGATGTTGCAAGCTCAGGTCGTGACTGTGATTGCAAATGCAGGCGACCAATGAAAGACCCGAGGTGCGAAAGAAACTTATCATGGCTCTTACTAAGACGCTCAGATACTAGGTGGTGAGGGCGAGAAAGTGGAGATGGTCCAGCCAGTGATAATCGATGAGCCATATTTGCGGAGAGGCGATTCATCTGTGTCATGCTGGCTTGAGAGTGCCGGTGAGAGCTGGTGCCAGCCTGAGGAGGGTTCAAGGATGATAATCGCTTGCTCCATCGGCTAGACTGCTGCGGTCGAGAGAGAGTGCCTGTTTCTCCTGACGCAAAAGAGGCGGCATCACCGGCGGTTGCAGTGGCTGAGGCACGGTCATCCGCAATCGTATGCGTGTGCTCGCTAAACGTACCTCGATCTGCAGGAGGTGTAGGCGGGACACAAGTCTCTTCAATTACTGTGGGCATAGCGACAATGGTGATTGAAGCGTGGGCTCGCCTATCATCGTCCATAACATCGAGAAATCGTACTCCTTTTGTAACGATCTTGAAGGCTTTTAAGATCATTTGGTCTACAACATCGTTGACCTGGTCGGGGAACTCTAATACTACTCGTTGAAGTTCTTGGAGCCGCTTAGCTGTTTTTACCAATGAGGAGAGTTCGGTCAGAAGCGACTTGCGGCATCTCCGTAAAGGGTCGCATCGCTGAATGATAATAGACTCCCGATTTAAGCATTGAGTGCGCTCCTATATGATGATGTTAGTTTACGCGAGAAGTTGAAGCTCTTTGAAGATAGAACTTGCCAGTAGATATCGCACTCCACCGATGAGGCCTTTCATAAACTCCTGATTTTGAAAAATATGCCTATCGTCAATTGACGTAATTCGCAGCAAATCCCAAAAATTTAGCAGGGCTTTAAGGAGATTGCGCATTTCCTCCGGTTCGTACGCCTCGCAGTAGTTAGTTGGAAGCCATCCTCTTGCACCTGACGCCAACAATGTCCCATCCGCCCACCCATTTGTGTGGATTGAGTGCACCAAAACAATGTCTCCTTCGTCTAGAGGTAGAGTGACGCTAGAATCGGCCATTGCGAAACTTGGATGGAAAGGATAAAAGGCACGGAGGAAGTTGTGGAAGACGGGTGGCATGTGAGACTCTGGCCCAGAGGATAGGTCCTCCCGTGAGCCATTGGGAGTAACCGGGGGCGTCATGTGTGAATCAAGATGAGAAGCGTCCAAGTTTGAGTTGCCTATGAGGAGCTGGTCGTGGGAGGGCGAGCCATCGCCCGCCTCATTAGGGCGAGATTTGGTGAGTTCTAGAGGAGCCACCTGCAGACTCGCTCGCATGTGATTGTCGCTCAGCATTGAGGTGGCCAAGGACACTGGTTATTATTCAGGTCATCGGATGACGGTCTCCCAGCCCAGATCCAGTAGCCAACGTCGAATGAAACTCAACAAAGCGGCCTCTATGTCGGGACTAGAATAAGTCACAGCGAATATCCAATAATTGATGGTGGTTGTATTGGCTGCGTACTGAATTACAGCGGCAGGATGAATCGGGGGGTTGCAAAGTTGTATCTCGGTCGTCTTTGTGTGAATCTCGTTTTGGATAAAGTCTGACAGGCGACGTGCTAGTGTTAGAGAATCGATATGTTGTTATGGCGAAACCTAGGTGCGATAGGTTGGTAGGGCAGCTCCTGCTAATAGACGCCGTTGCCTCAGGTCTGGCTGCGTCGCCGTTCCGCTTGGTCTCTGATAGATTGACTGCGTCATCAGCAAACCGTACCATGCCTCAGCTGTGTTGTGGAAAGCAGTGTCAGGCCGCGTCTGGAATGAAAGGAAGTCGTGAGAGGAGGTGGGAAGCGGAGTCAAGAAGGAATGAACAACAGTTTTATTCGCCCGGTAGCATCCGGGACAACGACGATGGCGGCGGCGACGGGAATGGCGGAGACGGCAGCAGCTCAAGGACCACAATGTGATCTTCTCGCCGCCTTACCAAGAAATGTAATGCTCCGTACGGAGTACAGATACGAGCAGTATGTGCTGGGGAACAAACAATAGTGGCAAGCTAGCTAGCTAGTAAACTTACATACGAGATGGCCTAAGCGATATGCAGCTGTTTACTCGTAGGCACTTGTTAGAAAGAGCAGAGCAGAGCAGAGCAGAGCAGAGCAGAGCAGAGCAGAGCAGAGCAGAGCAGAGCAGAGCAGAGCAGAGCAGAGCCAGAGCCGATGCCGATGCCGATGCGTAAGCCGCTGGCTTGAGCGGTTCGTTGCTGGCGGTATCGAGATCAAGCTATACAGGAGAATTCGGTGCTTACAGCCAGATCAAATTGTGGTGGAATCGGAATGCAGGACTTGACATGCAAGGCGGCGATCCAAGTTGGGTGCGCAGGAACAGGGTGTCTTGGCCCTTGGGCTCAGGTGCTCCCTGGGGGCTGGCAGTAGCGACCTGGAATCCGACGTTCTTGCTCCAGACAAGGAGAAGAGGGGGGAGCTTGCGAGGGTGAAAAATAAAAATGAGCGAAACAGTCCAGCGGCAATTCCGTAGGGTCAGCCTCTAATGAATTCAGCCCTTTTTTTTTTCTAGATGCCTCGCACTTCTCAGAGTTACTATACGGGGTGCAATCCGCCGGCTCTCGCTTGACGCTGCACTATCGCGAAATGTTCTGCCTTGGCACTGGCGTCTGACTTCTGCAGCTGTTGACTGCGTTGTTCGCCCTGCAGCGGCTGCTTCGTCGCCGCAGCGATATCGACAATGCTCGTATTCAAATCCAAATGTTCTTTGCAATCAGGCGGTGCAGAGCGTGTTCAAGTCCAGGCGCGGGTGGGATCAAGAAGAAAATTAAAACAGCTGTCGCCCGAGTCTGGTAGTCTGGGGAGTTTTTGCTGTTTATTGAATTGGACCGCATCTGGCGCCCCCCAACGTCTGGAGAGTGTGCAATCGACGGGCTACATGTTCTACCCAGCCAGCCTATTTCATGTTGCCACACCAATCACTCGCCCCTTGTACTGTGACCTCGTACATACACACACCCCTAGATACATCTCTGGTGCTGCCTTTATTGCCAGTTGCTCAAGTCCCTCACCAGGATGCTTGGGTGCCAAAGTGACGAACGGACCTAGAGCAGCAACAGCTTGACCTAGATGGCACGTTGACAGGGGACCGTCAAAGGCACACCAAGCGCTCGCGCTAACAAGGACAATCTGCAAGGGTTCGCTGGACTGCCAAGATTGAATGCAGGGGATTGATGCAGGGGATTGAAGAGACTCTCCTCCAGCATTACATACTTGTAGGTACGTCTATTAGTGGCTTTTACCCACACCGTCCGTGCTCAATCTTGTCAAGCTCTCTGGTGTACTCGTATGTAGCACCAAACTAGATGTCATTTTGCAGTGGTGCTTCTCGAGGCGACGGGTGCAACAGTCAAAACTGAGACCCTCAAATTCGCCAGATTTAATTGTAGTAATATGGCGGCGCCGCGCTTTGGAAGGCTCTCACCTCACAGCTAGGTACTCTATAATACTTTGTACATGTAAGATAACCACTCTGAACAGCTGACTATTATAACGTTTTACAAGTAAGGAACCTTACTCTGTACGCAATAGAGCCAGTTGTCCCAGATCTCAGGGTCAAAAGTAATAACATAGGCTCTGCAGGGAGATGTTAGCCAAAACTCTGAAAACTGGAAGCTGTCTCCTCGAAAGCGGCCCTGTGGTCGAAATTCTTCCTCCCTTTACTCCGTACACCTCATCGCAGATACAAGAGGCCTTGATTAGAAAGCCATACCAATTCAGGTCGCCGACCTACCTAACTTCCACTAACCATATGGGTAGAGATGCCCAGGACATACGCGGACTGCGCAAATTCCGCTTCGCACAAGTATATACATTTTTATCCAGCTTATAATTACTGCATTACTGCCCAAGATACTGGTGGCACAAGTCCTTTGTTCAGTATGACTAGCTTTCCGATCGCCGGCTGTTGCCATCATCCGTCATCGTACAACCCAATTGTACAAAGTAATGAGACAAGAAATGAGTCGTGCTATTTGAACAATTAAGGCCCAGCCTCTAGCCCAATTAAGGCTAGCGGGTTTCTCTTTGTAATATATAGTATGAACTATAAAGTAAACACAGTATACAAAGAAAAAGTATACGCGGAGCAATCAATAAGTTGATAATTCACGTATCTTATTACATAATATTGATGCCTTAGGCAATAATTCTTGATCTTGCTTAATAATCGGATTATTCATCGGACCGGTTCATCGATTAGATAACAATAGCTGACTAATTCATCTGGTGATTGTGAGTGGGCCGAATTTTTCCTGCTTATGTAGTCTTACAAGGATGTGTCTTATTTTTAACAACACGCTAATCTACAATTAGAAAGAAAAAATGAGGTACCTATACCTTATTTTTATAAAGCTATTTTCATTTTTTCCTATTACTCTCGGGTAGATTACAACAACACGATATCTATAATCTATAAAAAATCCCTGAAGATGGGTTTGATAATATTATCTATATGTATAATTATCATATATTACAGGTTTTATAAAATATTCAAGATAGCTTTATATAAATAAGGTATAGGTACCTCATTTTTTCTTTCCAGTTGTAGAATAGTATGTTATTTAAAATGAGATACATCCTTGTAAACCCACTTAGATTAAAGTCGAATTTCGCGAGGTAATTCAGTATTCCCTTGAAAAATTGGACTTGTGGGTTCTGATGAAAATCCCTCCATAATTTACTACAATCAGTCAAGCGGTTACTAAGCATAGTTAGCAAGATACTGTATAAAGAGAGACCCACAGTCCAATTTTGGGAGGGAATACGGTATTTGTTCAAATAGCCAAAGGCATTTGTTCATAGCACGACTCTAAGAAATAAGCTGTGGGGGGCTCAGGTAAGACACAAAGTTTTTATTCTTAGGCAAAGCGATGCTACATCATCCCAATAGTGTTTCAACTAATACGGAATAGCCTCGTACGTATGTCATATTTCGTGTGACTTACCCCCAACCACACCCCTCGAAGACAGCTGCCATGGAGTTCTGTCGGACTGAGGTGCATATGTTTGTCTCAATTTTTTATTTTATTTTTCATGAGGGAGAACACATCCAATTCTCAAAGACAAAAGGCAAACCCAAATACCTAGAATAACTTCGTACTCCGTACTCAGTACACAGAAGTATCAGGCACATGATCAACACATGATATCTCGACTTTAAGACGCAGCACCTGGCATTGATCCTCTTAAACAGTGAGTATAAATCATACTTGCAATTTAGCTCTTCGCAAGTATTGATAACCATCATCCTCCGCATGGTTCCTGCGGTGCGGAACACATTCTACTAAACAACGTACAGATACTATTCTATCGACATGACTAACCAACTACTGCGAGGCTCTTCGAACCCAGCATTTGATTTCTCGGCCAATCATCTATCCTCAGCCTATAGTAGCTACTTCCAACGGCTAATTTAGAGTGTTATTTGTCATGCATTGTCCATGCGTTCATGCTGCTGTTGAGGGCTTATGGATCATCTGCTCAAAGTGACGACATCAACCTCCATCTTGTGGATGCTAGGTAAAAGCTGTGGCTACACAAGGTTATGACAGCTCACTTGATCCAGACCAGTGAGCCAAAACAACCCCGTCCGTCTAGGCTCTCATTTCCTGTTCTGTTTACAACGTTAAACCTATTTCCGGCTTTGAATTTGCTTTAACCCATTACAGCTATTAAGGGCCATAATCTCCCTAGCTAACATCCTGTGCCCCCCTGTTTCTGGAGGGGGTCCTTCAGTATTCGGAAGCGAGCAGCTCAAGAACCAAACTGGAGGCACAATTCAAGAACTAACGTTTCATCACTTCCCTATGTTATTGTTCCCTGGCCAAACCACGTGCAAATCTCGTGGAGCGCTTATCGGTATATAATGATACCACTATCACGGAGTACGGATTACTCCGAATAACATGAAATACGGAGCCAAACTTTTTTTTTTCACGCTCAACGTAATCACCCAATGGCGACGGTTAGCGCCTGTTAATTTATTATCACATGATGATTCTCGCGATGTGAACGCACTGCTATGGGTATAATTTCTAATCTGAATCAGTGTTTCGTACAGGGTATCGCATATTGTACTTGGCCATAGCCTGCACGTGCGTGTTGGTGGACCAGGAGGCCTTAGGGGCTTCTGCTGCTTTGTCCCCAAAGCCAATTATTGCTAAATCCATTGATATGAGCTTATCTATATGTATAGCCTGAGTGGTACAGGGACTATTGCTATCCTCACGTCCCGGTTCTAGGTCTTACAACTTTTATGAGGAGTACGCATAACTCATCAATTGAGAAAACGCTACTACCTCTGCGGAATAGCATATACGGAGCGGCATCGGGTATATCGAGAAGCCGCAACCAGAAATGGCCGCATTTGTTTATCAATTAACTTCCCATATAGGACCGGAGGCGAGCCCCTTACTTAGCATCATGTTGGTTGCTATTAAGTCACTATTAGTGTAGCTAATGGCGTTGGAATATTACAATCTGGTAGCAATTGGAAATGGTAGATGAAACATATCGGGAAGTTCACTACACAAAACTTTTGCTTTGTGCTGACAGGTTTCCAACAGCCTCAGTCAAATTTAGATCTGTATAGCTGCGATCGCATATGGAAGTACAGGTAGCTTTTGAGAGATACCTACTCCGTACCCATGTTTGTGATCTCACGCAAAGTGAGAATGGAAGACACAGCAGCATCGACCACATTGTTACTTGAGTGTCAATACAATTATCCAAGCCCAGAGCATTATCGTACTAGGAAAGGTAGGGATTTACGATTTGGCAAAACTAGATCAAAGCTGGTTGGTGTCTGTGCCGTCTTTCATTCTACACGTGGGCCTCATCTACATTTACTAGGTCTACGGCTCATAGCGATAGCTACCACGGCAATGCTGAAATTAGGAAGCACCATAACGTAAAATCAATACTGGTCTTGGAGAAACCCCCGCCCTCTCAAGTCTACTAAGTTATATTGATTATTCTAAGACTATTACCAGATTTCCCGATACGTGCTCTGTAAAGCAACCTTTGTTTACACGAAGCGTATGAATTACGTTCATCAACGCAGATGATCTGAATCACGCTAAGTGAAAATGCTGGCGTACGAATTTTCCGCTTGCTACTTCATACATACTTTGGATTGCAATAGCAGATACTGAGTACAACCTAAACTTTGATTGAACACATACGAGTAATCTCTGGCGCCAGACATGAAATCCATGGGACTGGGCGCTGATTCGGACAGACAACATGAGAACTGCCCTGGGAGGATTAGCAGCGAAAGTATACGGAGCACACAGAATGGTCCATACGGATTGCGTTCCGCCTCCGTCTGGTGCAACATGCTTTCAAGTGGCGCTATTTAGTACCGTCGGAGCTGAAGGTCTGGGCGCTATAGCCCTGTTCATCTGCCGTAGTTGGGAGCAGCAGACGAGACGAATTTTGAGTCAATGCGGGAATAAAGGCTTCCTGGGCGAAAATTGCTCCTGCTGTGTTTTATTGGCCACATTTGGAACTAACCCTTTTTTTAAAAAAGGAGAAAATAAAAGAAGAATAAACGGATAAGTGACCGAGCGGTCGAAGATGAGCCGTTTTGTTGGGTGACAAGGGGTTATCATCTAAGATCAAATCTCACTGTCTCGCAGCCCGCTCCCTACTGTCGAGGAGCGGGCTAACAGTGGAGCTAGGATCTCAGCTACGAACCTGTATAGTCTAACTGGCATCTTAATCTCCTCATTAACCGCATCAAAGCCTTATCCAGGACCAAGGGGCCAACATTGCGGAGATATCTTGCAAATACACCTTCATAATAGTACAAACGTTAACGGTGCTGTCTGCTATCACCTCATGCAATAAACACTAAGCAAGACAGTTACTACTTTTGCTGTTTTCTGTCTCCGAGCGAAACGAAGAACAGCGTGTTCAAATTCACGTAAAGTGATACTATTAATTACGCTCGGTCGACTCCCTTCCGATCGATGGGACTGAGCGCTTGTCGTGAGTGACGGATAAGTGGGTGTCATAGTGAAACCGGATAGTATATAAAGGCCGAGGACGATGCAATGACAGGTACTTGAAGTGCCGGGAGGAGCCGATTACTACCTGAAAACACTCCGTAGGTGGGTTTGTGCTATCATTACTACTTCTGTCACTCATTTCACAATATTTCTTCTTCTTCTTCTTCTTTTTTTTTTTTTGGATTACCCTTTGACTGATCCTGTAGGCCGCCTGGGCAATATTTTGAACCTTCACACAATATTTCGAAGCTATATGAGATTGGGCAAGTTCATTTTCACGGGGTAAGCTATGGCCACCAACACAACAAACCAACAGGCAGTACAAGTAATTTGATGGCGGCGGAAGCATGATATCAATTCCCCGTTACATCGTTCCATACTGGTCCATGCGGCCTCCAACTTGCATATGTGCGGGCCGTCTGAGCCTATGGCATTTGTACATTTATATGAAGTACGAAGTAGTACGAAGTACTTCGTATGTAGAGTACTGCTCATTATTCAAGTTCGATGTGATTGCAGAATACAAGTTGGCTGCTTTGCCATGGAATACCCCTTGCAAAGATATACCCAGCCCCTGGCTTGCTGCTGAAATCATACACTCACACCGTGGACGGCTGAATATTGAGGATGGAGACACCTCAGCTTACTCATTCATACCTAATATCGGAAGGCTCCATTTCGTGCTGCAGTTGCTTCACCGGTTCTCAGCCACAGTCTGTGCGTTATGCAGTGAAATTCAACCTGCTTAGGTAGCTTTGTTTGAGACGTTAGTGCTCATTGGTTGCGCGGATTTATACGAAGGTACTCACTCCGTACGACTTAGTTAGAAAGGAGGGGGGGCATTGTCTTAATTCCAATCCTCGCCGCCTTGCTGGCACCCTATGACTCCTCGCTTTCTAAACTCCGTATAACCTGTCAGCTCCGTATAACCTGTCAGTTGTCAACTATCACGTTTGAGAAGCCCCTCCGCCATCTATGTGAATACGGGTTGATGGATCCGGAGACTTATTAGGTTGGCCCGCACTTTGTGCCTGCTCAATACACTGGCGCTTGGCTAAATTACGCCTGTGCCATAGATGGATATGAGTCGTGACGTTGTGCTGAGGAACGTGATATGTACGTTATCGAGACAACCGGCCTCACTTACGGGGGAATACAATCCTACCATAGCCCATAATCCGCTCGCTAGACAGCTCTGATAGCCGCTACTGGTTTGGGAATCCCTTATTTTGTGAATTAAGGACATTTAATAACAAACATGACGTTACCGGAATACTTGCTATACCGGCTGTAGTGCATACTGTCTACTATGATTATTGTGGGATTTAGAGAGGCGAATGTAAGCGTTTATGAGCAATTTGGTTTTTGATATCCTCTGATCTGACTTGCAAATCAGTCATTCAGGGGGATCTCGCCTGTATCTAGAGAAAAATTAAAAGCAATAGGATTACATGTATAAATGTAAAAAAAAAAAATACAACGAAATTGAAGTACCTGTTTCCCGAGGCTAGTTTTTAGTCAGTTGAAGAAGTAATAACCATGGATTTTGATGAATAAATGTCTAATAAGGAATTGAATTATATATGAACGTGCCGTCAGCGATGGAGTGGATTTGGCAAAGCTTTCTCTAGGATGTTCCTATAACCTGCTCCTGCATGAGGTAGCCCTTAGATTGTAAGCATGCCCAAATGAGCCACTATTCTTCCTTACCTACTTTGTTTATCCATCTAGAAACAACAGCTTTTTCATAATTCGAGAAATGCTCGTTTTGGTTAGAATAGGTACTATAATAGAGAGCTCCTAGAAAAGGAGGACATGCAGCAAGGGTTCAAGACCTACTTTATCATTCGTTTGCAAACTCAGATAAAAGATTAGCAAAATAAGCAATATTTCTGACCAAGTTAGAACCGAAATCTTTACGTATTGCAATATGAGATTATTTTCTTGTTTACCCTTTGCCCTTTGAGCGCCCTTTCGAGTGACTTTCCCATTGAATAATGAGATAATTTGTATGAATTATTTCATGATTTGTCAAATGAGAATTTAAGCTGAGAAAAGCTAGTTGCTTGGATTAAATGACGAATTTTATGCAGTTTTCGAGCCTGGGCTTTCATCCCTGGTTGCTGTTATCTTGGTAGGCCCTGCAAGCAGACAAGCCATGCATGACTGAAGAAACTCTGCCTTTGGAGGTATAAAAACAAAGGGGTTAGGTAAATTCATGGCGTCATATATGTCATATGTCAAAGTTCTCTCTTTTAGTAATGGGTATAACACTTCTTACAATTATGGATTCATGGCCATTTGGAAATATGTAAGGCGTAGGTATCTTTTTGAAGTTCTAATATCATGGAACTTAAGGTAAGGCAGTGGTACTGGCGTGCGGATGTATTTGTAAGCTCGTATGGCTAAGGTACATCATATCTGAAACAACATACTTTATACATTCGTTCTTACTGTGTTATTGAGACAATTAGACATGAGTATATAAAAGAGATGCATCATAGATGCTATGCCACGGCTAAGCAAAGACTGTCCAACCCTTTTTTAAAAAAAAACCCCCTTTAGAAAAGGATTAAAATATTCAATATATATATCGGAAGTCTATTATTATTTGAAATCATAACTTGTAACAATCAATTTACTTTAGTTCCATTTGAGAGTATGTTTTTGAGCAATGCTGTAATTGGTAAATGTTATTGGAGTCATTAATTGAACTAAGTAGGTGTCTTAACTAAGGGCACTTATGAATTAAATGCTACATGGCTCTTCTATAATAAGTATTCTTGCTGGGGGCCATACATGCTGTCTAGATCTAAGCCGTTAGACCTTGTACCTTGTCATTTGGTAATATATCACTGCCGTAAGAGGGTAATCTACTTATGTTGATATTGTAGGATTTCTACGATTAACAAACACCTACAGGTTCAATGGCCTTTCAAACAGAACTTGCCGATTTCTTCACAAAAATGAAGGCTTTTCTTGTCTTTTGCTTATTTTCTTTGACAGAGTTGAATCACATTTGTTCTTCACAATAGCTACGTCAAATGAAAAGATCCGAATCAAACATAAGGCAGATTATAGGCTTAGTATCATCTCTATGTTGGTTAAATTATTGACAGTACCTCTCATATAGTTTGAGCGTAAAGAAAATGTCTAGCTAAAGAGATAAGTTAGAGAGGGAAGAAAAAGACTACTTAATAGATTACCATTATATATAGTGATATAGGAGAGAAAGGGGGAACTCACGCCTGACAAAATCAACCAAGAAACGGGTTTAAGTGCATATTGTAAGCTACAACACGTATTACGATAGCCTCGCCTAGATATACTTGCTTGAATAGATATTTAGTAGAAGCTGAGCTACTTAAATTCTATCTTGCTACAACATTACGATACTGGTTCAGCTATTGCTTTCATATGGCGGATACTGCAGACAAGAATTTTCAGACTACTCATAATATCTTGATAACTAGATAGAAAATCATACTACATCACTCTTCGAATGCTCGTACACACACCTAACGTACGTAAACCATCCAAAACCCCTTACCGTAAGCGAACGAGAAAGTAAATCATCCCTCTTGTTCCCAACATTGGGGTATAGGGTTAGGCACTCCGTAGCGATAAATTTCTTCGGTAGGAGTGAGAGTATTCGATAGTTAGTTTAGCATCCGTTCTAAACTAAGCACAATGACCGTAGCTAATAATCTATAACTCGTTGCTGGAGGTTAGGAGACGGCGAATGATAAAAATTTTTTTCCCCCAACTCGCCACCATGTGCGGAATCAGTCTAAATTCTCCGACTAGTAGCGAACGCCTCTTCTATTAGCTGTGATTAAGCCACTAACTAATGCGCGAGTCCATACTAAGAGATTTCTACTATTTAGGAAATAGCATCTTCTCTAGATGTATCCTCTCTTTGGCTACCCCATTCGTTCGGCAAAGGTTAAAAGCCAGTTAAGAAGAATCTGGAACCTCTTCCATGAATACATGCAGATTTCTGTAGCAGTCGAACACCCTTTGCCCAGTTCCATAAAAGGTATACGCCAACTATACTATATCTGTACGTAATGCATGCCGAGGATAGGTATGCTTCAGCCGCAAATTACCGAGCCTAAGATGTATCGAGATTAAAAGTCTAGGGAGGATTAAGACCTCTGCCCATGCCAATACTTGGATTTCCCGTTAATTGAGTTCAGCCTTCTTCGAGACCGGAGGAAAATTAACGCCCCCAAAAACCAAAAAAAATTGTTCAAGTTGATTATGATATTCTGTACTTGTAGAATGTACTATATTCACAGGGTTTCCACATAGACGCTGGTTTGGCTCATGGGGCCGTTCTTCCCGAGTGATTGCCATACAAGTAGACCCATAGCCCAAAAAAACCTGGGGCCCCGGATTTGCTGTGTCAAGTATCCCTTTAAGTGCCTTAAGGCACAGCCCAAGTCGCTAGATCCATTTTCATTTAGCGTTAAATAGATACATTATAGTACTTAAGGTACTAGTGAAAAACAACACGCGATAATAGCCGGTAATTGCCTTTGAAGATACCTTCTAATAGATATACAAGATATTATTATTTAAAATGAATTTGATAATAAACTTGACATTTAGATAGATAATTAAAGCTAAGCAACTGGCTAATAGTAATATAGTATAGCTAAACTTTTAGTTAGAGCCCTTATAAAGCTATCACTTTAAATCTCTTTAAAATACAATCCTTTTATTAATGCATTTTATCAATAACACCGTTATTGCTATTCTAGCTTCTTTTGCCTCTTTTAATTGCAGCTAAACAAGCTGCCTTTATAAATAAAGATTAAATTCTAAGTCTTAAAGACTCTTTAATTATGAAGGACTCGGCCCTAGAAGGGCTAAAGCGATAGCTGCGCTACGGCCTCCTGTATTGCTGCTAGCCAATTGCGCCATGAGGGTACAAAAGGATACGAATTGAATGATCATACAAGATCTATTCAATCAGCTATATAGAGCCTTCCAATCAACCGTAGCTAGGCTAGGCTTATAGCCTAGCCTATAACATTAATACAGCAATTGCAAAAGCTTTAGTAAATAATAACTATAGAGATATATTTATGGCTAGTTATTATAATTTATATAGATATTTATAAAGAAATAAAGTTGATAAATTATCAAAAAACTATATAATTAAGTTATTAAAATTTAATATACTTTATAATTAAGTTTATAATATAAAATTGATTTTAAATACTATTTTAATATATTAAACTATTTAATATAGCTATAGCTATTAAAGAAAGCTATATACTAATCTATAACTATATTAATA